>MCJB01006557.1:202778-246109 GCA_002018475.1 Nicotiana obtusifolia
TTATGAACCGTGTCAGAATAAGTATCAAATAAACCAAAAGTTATCAGCTTCTTTCTTAAGTGCTTCAGTTCGACGTGATCTATCACAGACGCTTTTGAATCAGACTCTTCCCCTACTTTCCACGCATCATGAGCGGATTATTTCTCCCTCTGAAACTCCAGCCAAATTGTTCAGGGATGACGGTAAACCCGTTTGCAAATCACAAAGCAGACAACTCATCAATTTTCGTCTAGCTCCCTGGCTACTTACTAATAAAGGGAAAGAAGAAAAATGGGTAGAGCAAGATTCTGTACTGACCGTCAAGACGTGATAATTCATGATTCCCAACCAATTAGTCATCTGAATCTTAGAATGTGCTAATGGTTGGGGTCCCGCCCAAGCTTTCTCGATCAATAGAAAAATTGACCCTCCCCCATTTGACTTGAGCATTGAATTGACCTTTTGTACTGAGGACGACCTATGAGATGGTTTGAACCGGTTCTCAAACCTACTACTATACGAACAGTCTTCTTCGGATCAAGGGCTATTGACCCAACCTTTTGTACTGGCAAATCCAACTCTTTTTTGTTAAAAAGAGATCTTGGATCAAGGGATATTGACCCAACAGTGCTCCGTTGGTCCATTTAGTGGATCCTCCCCCCAAAAACAAGATCATATTGAGCAGCAACTTCGAGTATGATAGCATTGGGACATGCTATTACCTATGTATGGTGACGGGTGTCATGCCAGAGTCTGTCCGGATGGGCTCATGCTAAAGCAGGAGAAGAGAGTTAGCATTCTGCTGAGTGAGCCCGAACAGGAGCGGTCGCACACTAGATCAGAGCAAGTTTAGCTGGCCCAATGGCGCAAACACCTACTAGGATGAGGCATAGCGGGAATTGAATCCATATCTCGTTGAGCTGCTCCAGCAAGCACCCCTTGCGGAAGCTCAATTTGTAGGACCGGGGAGAACACTCGCAGGCGTGCAGGCGTTTTGAGAGAGCGCAAAACTCTAACTTGAGTAAGTGCCAGCCAGGCAAAAGGGTTAGCCTGAAGTGGTGCTTTAGCCAAAGGGGGAACGTGCAACGGTTGGATTCAGCACGCTCTTAGAATAGCTGTGGAAATCCGAACGCCTATCCCAACACGGAGAGCTTATCCACTACATCTACATAAGGAATAGTCTAGTCCAATATTTCTTGTCCTTAAAATATCATATATGCACCGCCGCTGATCCTTTCTAAATCCAGCTTCAACCGAGCACACGTCTGCCGCAGGAACAGGAAGAACAGAAATTTACTTTTATGTTGAAGTATTTCACGCTGGAAGGCTGGGGGGCGCCTTGCACGTCTTGGAAAAATCATGCTTTGTATCTGAAGTTATTGGCCCATGGTCCTCAGTGAGGAAAGGACCTAGAACAGAGAAGAGGGCCGATAGGAAGTTAAAAGCAATTCTTGTTTCTTTTTTCTCGAAAACCTGATGTGAGGGGGCCCATTGGGATGTCCATAATTGAAGCATTTTTCTTCATCGACTGTCGGTATTTTACTAGGTGGCCGTTGTCCTTGATGTTTTGGTTTTCGCAGGAAAGGATAAGGGTTCCAAACTTAGCATATGAGCTTTGATGAAGACTTGCATCACTATTCGCTTCCTCGTGGCTCGATTGCTCATTTGCTTCTTCCTTTAGGCATGAAGTATTTGGTGAGGCCTTTCTTCGCCTGTTGAAAAGCTAGCCCTTTCTCAAAGATCTTTTTTATTTAGCACTAGAGGGAGCCCTCCAATCTTAAAAAACCGATGGAATGCGATCTCATAGGCAATTTCCTATGAAGGCTGGACCCCCAACATCTATAGAAGAAAGGGGAAACTCAATCATGAAACTTAATTTCCAAGCGGAAGGATGAGAAAAAAAAATCCACTATTGCAAAAAATCTTTCCTTCTTTTTTAGTAAGGATGTCAGCCGCAAGTATGAGGGGACATTCCCTATCATAGAGAAAGTAGGACAAGTTGCCTAAAAACTTCAGCTTCTTCCCAAGCTAAAGATCTACCCTATCTTCCATGTGGGGTGTCTAAAGACATATCATCCAGACATAGAAGATCCTACAAGAGGAGTTCCCAAGAGGCCACCGGAAAGGATGAAGACTTCCTTGTCGAAGGAAGTGGAATATGTGATGGCGGAACGCAAAGTTGATCGACGTGGTGTCCAGCTTAAACTTTTGACTTGGTAAAGTAGAAGGTTCTACCGAAGCAGGGAAGCTCTAGGGTTTTGCTAACCAATGTGAAGTTCTTTCCCTAGTTCATGCAAGGCTAACCTTCGGGTTTTTGCTTTCTGGAAAAACCTCATACTAGATGGTTGTTTGCTACAGCCTTTAATTCTCTCCTAGCCTCTCCCGCCGTTCTCCACGAAACTAGCGGCTCGTAGCTATTCAGCTGCCTCTTTAGGAGATAGGAGATGTGCCACTGACTGGGTTCAGGACACAATCGTCATCTGGACCGTCTGCTACCAAGTCCATGGGTTGGAACCCATAACAAACTGAAAAAGCACTTCTACCGGTCGACGAATGTGTGCGGAGATTGTAGCAATGTTGAATGAACGGCTGATGTGGAACCAGACCGGGTAACTTTAAAGGTGGTCCCGATGTTCGATTCTGAAGAACCGACGGTTCTATTGGTGACCCATTCAAAAGAAGTTGGCCGCTTTGAATTTGATTAGCCAATTGAGTGCGGAGGGTGCTGTGCTCCTCTTCATTTGTTCCCGTTAACAATCACAAAGCCCAAGACTGCTCTTGTTTGCTACTTGCCCACTTGCCCTTTTTGACTACTTTGACTAGCGCCCGGCAAAGGCATGATATTTTCCCAAAGCCGACTTCCTTTATCGAGCAGCTCTCTTTGTTGATGATAAAAGTGATTGTCCGGGCTGTCTGAAATAAGCGGTAATTTTTCTCAGTCCTAATCTTAATAAATACCACGTGAAGAGCGTGATCACCCAGATTCCTAATGCCTTAATTATCTTATATATATAATAACTTATCAATGTCAACCTCCTTCCTACTCCAGCTAATGGAAAACTACCTTTGAATGGTCGTATCGTCGACAACCCAACCGACATCCACCATAGGCTCGGTGAGCTGTCCTCCTAGATTTCTCGAAGGTAATGCCAGATCCTTTTCAGTACTGACGACTCTTGATGTCAAGAAAGAGACCAACTAGATGAGAAAGACCATTGTTCATAGGTTGGTTATAAGCCCGGAGATCGAATCAGATTCTTCCCCTTTGAGAGGGATTCTCGTGTCAACCGTAAGAAGAAGAACTCGGTTACTCATCTTGGATCGGATTGGATTAATAGCTTTGTGTTGATCTACGAATGAGCCTTCTATTTGATTTATACTATACTTCTTCAAGTCTCCATCATCCCGATCTCTCTTTCCTGCCTGTCCAAAGAAAACATAACCTCTTCTAATTCAAGGTCGAAATCCTCAAACCAATCAAAATCTGATTTCTAGTTCACTATTCTTATGATAAGAAGTTATGACTCATTCATGTGATGAGAAAGCTGAGAATGAAAATCAGCAAATGTCACATCTACGGCAGATTTTGTGCCCCAAATCATTTAGACTTATGAAACTAAGCGGGCGGGAAAGGTATGACCCTTCCCCCATTGAACAAAGGGGATCCGTAGGGCGGGCTCACTCACATACTGTATAGGTGACTTGGAATTATAGTGCTAGTTCCGTTCCCTCGGGGAAGAGAAAGCACAAATCTATTACAATCTTAGTAGAGAATAGAGGAGGAAGAAAAACATTGGTTCTTCATTCCGTCCTTGACCTATGATATGATCAATAGCTTAATCCATCCACTGGACCACCTGGAATTCTTAATTAAACCTTTACCCGAAAAAGAAAATTGGATTTTCTTATTAAATCTTCTTTTCTTAGATTAAGATATCATCAGACCGGTAAGTTTAAGAAGGAATGCATTGATTTTCTAATTCCTTCTTTCCGCTCTTTGCTTAGCTACATCTGCTTACAGATGCCCCTGTCCTTCATGGATCTAGGAGTTCATACGAATAATGGCTAGCGGGATTTCACATTCAATCGGAGTTGCCTTAGTTGGTTTCCGAAGGGAAGGCACTCAAGACTCTATATAGTGGTTTATGCCCTTATTTGGCTTCAAGAAGCATTAGAATCCCTTATTTAACTTGCGGGGCAATCAAGGAATAGAAGCTACTAGCCTAGGGGGAGGATCTATTATCTCTCTACCCAGCTCCTCGTCTAGCAGCCAAGAACAAGAGAGCTACAACACTCAGGTTGTTGAATGCTTTAGGATCAGATGAGAAAACCAACCCTAGGAGAGAGATAAGTTAATTGGAGTTCCGGGAAGGAGGTCCCACCATTTTCTTGACTCTTAGAACCTTTGTTGGTTTTAGGCAATGGGGATCAACTTCCAGGACAGGAAAGGGCGATCCATCTATTTATTTGACTGAACCTAGTTCACGAGAAAGAGTCCTAGGGTTCCAAACCATTGTTTTGCACCGAGAAGAAATCAATATACTCGTCCAATGAATCGTCTGATACTAGATAAATAGGTGCCCCGGAAAGCAGGAATAGAGGAGGCACATGCCTGCCATTAGAAGAAACCAAAGGCAATTAGTTCATCATTGAATAGGTAGCCCGGTTAGCAAGTCAAGCTGGAGGGACTTCCTGTCATAGAGGAAAGGAAAGACTTGGGACCTGTACTCCCCAACTCGGGAATAACATAGAGGGAGCATAAATTAGGGGATTGGGGCTAAAATACTCAAAACGTCCAGCCGGGTTGTTACATCCTCCCCCTCTTGAAACAAACGTTCGTCCTCGAACTAGTATAGATACAAACCTGAAGTGTTGAAAAGATAAGGATAACGGCTATGCATATCAAGCTCAGTCTCCTAAGTCACCTCTTCGACTCGCTGAGCCCTCCACTGAACCTTAACTGAAGCAATGTTCTTCGACCTCAACTTTTGAACCTGCATGTCCAAAATGGGCACCAGCTCCTCAACATATGATAGGTCCTTGTCCAATAGGACTGAGCTGAAATCTAACACATGAGACGAATTGCCGTGATACTTCTAGAGCATAGAAACATGGAATACTAGATGAATTGCAGCTAGACTAGGTGGTAGTACAAGCTTGTAGGCCACCTCTCCAATCCTCTCAAGTATCTCAAATGGTCAAATATACCTAAGGCTCAACTTGCCCTTCTTCCGAAACCTCATAACACCCTTCATGGGTGAAAATCGGAGCAAGACCGCTCCCCAACCATGAATGCAACGTCGCGAACCTTCCGATCTGCATAACTCTTCTGTCTAGATTGGGCTGTACGAAGTCGATCCTGAATCAGTTTTACCTTTTCCAAAGCATCCTGTACTAAGTCTGTACCCAATAGCCTAGCCTCGCCCAGCTCAAACCAACCCATCGGAGACCGACATCGTCTACCATATAGAGCCTCATACGGGGCCATCTGAATGCTTGACTGGTAGCTGTTGTTGTAGGCAAACTCCGCAAGCGGCAAGAACTGATCCCAAGAACCCCCAAACTCCATCACACATGCACGGAGCATATCCTCCAATATCTGAATAGTGCACTTGGATTGCCCGTCCGTCTGAGGGTGAAATGCGGTGCTCAACTCAACCCTTGTACGTAGCTCATGCTGTATGGTTCTCCAGATTTGCGATGTAAACTGTGTACCCCTGTTAGAGATGATAGATACCGGCACACCATGAAGCTTGACAATCTCGCGAATATAAAATCGAGCCAGCTGCTCCAAAGAATAAGTACTCACCACTGGAATGAAATGAGCCGACTTGGTCAACCTATCCACAATCACCCAAATTGCATCTAACTTTCTCCGAGTCCGTGGGAGCCCAAAAACAAAATCCATAATAATCTGCTCCCATTTCCACTCTGTAATCCCTAACTTCTGAAGCAATCCACCTGGCTGCTGATGCTCATACTTCACCTGTTGACAATATTGGCACCGAGCTACATACTCCACTATGTCATTCTTCATTATCCTCCACCAATAATGCTGCCTTAGTTTCTGATACATCTTCGCGGCACCTGGATGAATGGATTACCGCAAACGGTGAGCCTCCTAGATAATCAACTTACGCAAACCATCTACATTGGGCACACATAGCCTGCCCTGTATCCGTAATACACCGTCATCTCCCATAGTGACCTCCTTAGCATCGTCGTGCTGAACCGTGTACTTAAGGACAAGCAGATGGGGGTCGTCATACTGACGTTCCCTGATACGATCACAAAGAGAAGATCAAGAAACCACACAAGACAAAACTCGACCCAGCTCAGAAACCCAGTCTAACAAACTGGTTGGCCAAGGCATGAACATCCAATGTTAATGGCCTCTCCGCTGCCTGTAGATATGCTAAACTACCCAATCTTTCTACCTTACGACGCAAGGCATTGACCACCACATTGGCCTTCCCGGAGTGATATAAAATGGTGATATCATAGTTCTTAAGCAACTCTAACCACCTCCGCTGACGCAAGTTGAGATCCTTCTGTTTGAATAGATGCTGCAGACTCCGGTGGTCGGCGTAGATCTCACAAGGGACACCGTACAAATAGTGCCACCAAATCTTCAAGGAATTAAAAGTAGCTGCTAAATCAAGGTCGTGGACAGGATACTTCTTCTAATGCACCTCAGCTGTCTAGATGTGTAGCAATTACCCTACTATCCTGCATCAATACCGTGCCGAGACCAATATGTGATGCATCACAATACACAGTATAAGATCCGACCCTGTAGGCAATACCAACACTAGGGATGTAGTCAAAGCAGTCTTGAGCTTTTGAAAGCTCTCCTCACACTCCTCGGTTCACCTGAACGGAGCACCCTTCTGGGTCAATCTGGTCATAGGTGCTACAATGGATGAGAAGCCCTCTATAAATCGATAGCAATACCCCGCCAAACCAAGAAAACTCCGGATCCTTGTAGCTTAAGACGGTCTGGGCCAACTTTGCACTTCTTTCTGATCTACCTTGATCTGCTCATTTGACACTACATGGCCTAAAAATGCTATCGAATCAAGCCAGAATTCACACTTTGAAAATTTTGCATATAACTTCTTTTCTCTCAAGGTCTGGAGCACGGTTCTCAAGTGTTGCTCATGATCCTCCCTGCTCCGGGAGTACACCAGAATGCCGTCAATGAATACAATGATGAATGAGTCAAGATAGGGCTGAAATATATTGTTTATCAAGTGCATGAATGTTGTTGGGGTGTTGGTCAGCCCAAAAGACATCACAAGGAACTCATAATGACCATACTGAGTCCTGAAGGTAGTCTTCGGGATATCTGGCTCCCGAATCTTCAACTGATGATAGCCTGAAAGCAAGTCAATCTTGGAGAACACTCTGGCACCCTGTAGCTGATCAAATAGGTCATCCATACGTGGCAATGGATAACTGTTCTTCACTGTAACCTTGTTCAATTAGAAATAATCAATACACATGCGCATAAAACCATCCTTCTTATTTACAAACAAGACTAGAACACCCCAAGGTGACACAGTGGGTCGAATGAAGCCCTTGTCAAGCAATTCTTACAACTGTTCCTTTAATTCTTTCAACTCTGCTGGGGCCATACGATAGGGTAGAATAGAAATGGTATGACTGCCTGGTAACAAATCAATGCTAAAATCGACATCCTTGTCGAGCGGCATGCCCGGAAGATCCGTAAGAGATATATCTAGATAATCCCTCACTATTGGAACTGACTCCACGGTAGGAGTATCAACATTGACATCCCCCATGAAGGCTATCTAAACATTACACCCCTTCTCAACCATATGCCGAGCCTTTAAAAATGAGATAACCCTGCTAGGAACATAATCTAAGGCACCTTTCCACTCTAACCGTGGTAATCCTGGCATAGCTAGTATCACGGTCTTGGCGTGACAATCAAGAATAGCATGATAGGGTGACAATCAGTCCATGCCCAAAATAACATCAAACTCTACCATAATGAGAAACAATAAATCGTCTCTGGTCTCAAAACAACTAAGAACAATCAAACACGATCGATACTCACGGTCAACAACAATAGAATCTCCTACAGGCATGGACACATAAACAGGAGAACTCAAAGAATCACTAGGATACCCCAAATATGGAGCAAAATAAGATGACACATAGGAATAAGTGGAGCCTGGATCAAATAAGACTGTTGCATCTCTATGATAGACCGGAACAATACCTATGATGACTGAGTCGGATGCAACTGCCTCCGCCCTAGCAGGAAGAGCATAATATTTGTCCTAGACTCCCTTCTAGGGCGACCTCTACTTGCCGGACCCCCACCTCTGGCTGGCTATGCAGGTGGAATGGTAGCTGGTGCAGTAACCATGGCTTGAGGACCCGGTGGAATATGCAGAGTCTGAGTAGTCTGTGGAGGTGCACCCCTCCTGATTCTGGGGCAATCCCTCACTATATGATGAGTGTCATCACACTCAAAACAGGCTCTCGGAGGACGTGGTTGTTATGGATCGCTCAGGCCAGATCGGCTGGACTAGTCGCTGAAAGCACCCCGTGTAGAAGGTGCACTAGACAATGGTGGTGCGTAATAAGGAGCCTGACGCCTAGGAGTGGCCGGAATACCGCTGGAGGCTGGAAGTGCTGAATGAACAGAGCGACTCGCATAGCCCCTACCATGACGAGCTGTAACTGGGGCACGGGTACCACTATATGTGCAAAAATCTCGAGTCCTTTTGGCCTCCCTCTCCTCTCTCTCCCGGGTCCACATACCCTTCAATCTCCTAGTGATCCCTACTTCCTTACTACCTGCTGGTATGCGATGTCCATCTCCAACTCTCAAGCCATGCTAAATCTGATATTGGGGTTGAGCCCCTCGATAAATCGACAAACTCGCTCTTAACAGTAGAAACCAAGGTTGGTGCATGCCTAGCCAAATCAATGAAACAGATCGCATACTTCGACATAGTTATGAACCCTGGCGCAACTACTCAAACTCTGCATGCCATGCATCTCTAAGACTCTAGGGAACAAACTCCCTCAAGAACATATCTGAGAACTAAGCCAAGTGAGTGAAGCTGCCTCGGCCGGACTACCCAACTCATATGCTCGCCACCACTGATAAGCCGTTCCCTTAAGCTGGAACATAGTGAAAGCAACCCCACTAGACTCCACAATACCAATAGTATGGAGGACATAGTGGCACTCCTCAAGAAAACCCTGGGCATCCTCTGATGACAACCCGCTAAAAGTAGGAGAGTGGTACTTCTTATACCTTTCGAGCCTGAGCTGCTCCCCCTCAGAAATTGCTACCCTAACCTCGGGTTGAACTGGGGCGGCCGGCTGTACCGGTACGACCTTTGGCACCTAGTCAACTTGGACCCGTTGCTCTGGGGTACGGGCGATGGGAGTCTGTGCTCCTCCCCCGGCCTCAGATGTGGCAGGAGCAAGTGGTATCAATCATGCCTGAGCTAAAGTGCCAAACATGCTCAGAGATTGGGCGAGAGTCTCCTAGAGTGTTGGTGCAATAAAAGGCATCTTAGGTGCCTGCTCTTCAATTGAAGCTACTAGTGGCTCCTCCATAGCAGCTCGTGTAGGTGCTCTAGCTGCACCACGTGGACGTCCTCGGCCTCTACCCCGGCCCTGGCCTCTCGCGGCCCTAGCAGGGGGCGCGGGTGTCTGGTCATCCGACCCAGCTGTACGTGTCCTCACTATCTATGAGAGAATAGAAAGACAGAAATTTAGAATCCCGAAGTCAACAATTTCGCATGATAAGGAATCAAAGAAGTGAAGCTTTTCCTAACAGTTCCATAGCCTCCCCAAGATAAGTGCAAACATCTGCGCACCGATCCGCAAGACTTTACTAAACCTGCTTGTGATTCATAACACCTATGAACCTAGATATCTGATACCAACTTGTCACAATCCCAAATTCCCTCCGTAGGATATCATGACGGCACCTAGTCTCTAAGACTAGGTAAGCCTAGCAATATGCAGAATAATTGAAATAATAATTTCGAGTCTAAAAACTTCAGCAATTACATAAATAAAATCTGTAACTCAATATGTACAACTCCCAAAACCTGGTGGAATATAAGTCACAAGCTCTGAGTAACAGTGCAGAACAAATCCTATACATCACTGTCTATAATAGGATAAAATAAGGAAAACAGGATAGAAGGGGACTCTGAGGCCTGCGGACGCGGACATGTGTACCTTGAAGTCTCCAAAGCAAACTCAGCTCACTAGTGCCGGGACTGATAAAAAGAACCTAGATCTTCACAAAAGGATGTGCAGAAGCATAGCATGAGTACATCACAATGGTACCCAGTAAGTAAAAAGCCTAATCTCGATAGAGTAGTGACGAGGTCAGGTCAAGGCCCTACTGGAGATAATAAGAAACAAGACGAAAGATGTAACGATATAATGATAATGACATTGCAAGGAATTTACCAAAGAGTTAACAACACAGAATCAAGGTAGTTAATACAACACGGAAGGAAACGAGGATTAGCATGTTAAGGAAAACAAACAACTAAGACAAATACAGCAAATAGCGAAAGATCAACAAGGGCCACTACCGAGGTACCGCCTCGTAGTCCCAAATCATAACAGTAACTCACAGTCTTTCCTTATATCACCGAGGGAGCCTTTACATTTAGTTTTGAAAATTAATTTTCTCCGAAAATAGCACCTCGTGTTTTATCCCACCTTATCACATCTCGCATGGCTACTAGTAGTTCCCCTACTAGCTACGCGTATCAAGCCCAACTTATCTCACCGCATGCGTTTCAACATCCAGGCCTTATACCACTGCATGCGTATTAATATCACAACGTATCACAATTTGAACCTCAAGTGTCCAATATCACAACTTGCCAGAAAAAGCCAACAATAACAAAATTTCATAATAAGGAGCCCACATCTCAACCACAATGTACACAAAGCTCAACAACAACAACCGGCTCAATAAAATGATATTTCACAACTTACACTTTTCCTCAATAGAAACCACGGCCTTGCAACTCAATACCAACTCAACAACGAGATAAGCCAAGAATAGGTATTTCAAGTAAAGAATCCAACAGTTAAATAATGAATACAAAATAAAAGGAAGCAAGTAATTCAACTAAACATGTAGGGCAAGTAATTCAACCAAACATGTAGGGCAAGTTGCAAATAAGAGGTAAGACAAGTAGACATGTGAAATTAGACTAAATATGGTGACCATAATATGTTAAAGTAACTCAGCTAAAGCATGAGAGGAAACTATGTAGCTAAAAATCAGAATTTTAATATTTAGCCCGTGTACAAACTCGTCACCTTGCGTACACGGCCTTCACATATCATAGTTATCACAACAATACCAAATTCTAAGGGGAATTTCCCTCACATAAGGTTAGACAAGTCACTTACCTTAAACCACGCTAAATCAATCAACTAGAAGGCCTTTCCCTTGATTTTTCAACTCCGAACGGCTCGTATCTAGCCAAAATAATTTCATACTATAAATAATTATAACTAAAATAAATAATGAAATTACCATCTTTGCAAAGAATTGAAAAATCGCCCCAAAAAGTCAACTCAGGCCCGCGTCTCGGAAACCAACTAAAATTGTAAAATCCGAACCCCCATTCGATATAGAGTCCAAACATACACGAATTATCCAAATTCGACCTCGTTTTGCCTTTCAAAACCCAAAAACTTAGTCTAAGAAGTTCACCATTTTTTTCCAATTTTTCCAACTCCAATCCTTATCTACATAATAAAAACAATGATAGATTAGTGTAATTTAACCAAAATCTAGTTAGGAATTCTTACCCCAACAATTCCCCGGTAAAACCCTCGAAATTTTGTCTACCACCGAGCTCCCAAAATCCCAAAATGAAATATGAATCAAACCCCTCGAATTTTCCCCTTTTCTGCCCAGCTAAAATGCTTCTGCGAGGCCTTAGCCGCATTTGCGGAATTCCCTTCATAGATGCAGCCCTCACTTATGCCCCTGAAAACTCGCTTCTGCGGACACCCTAAGCGACTTGTGCTTGCGCTTCTGCAAAAGACCATCCGCATTTGCGCATCCACTTCTGCGCGCCACTGACTGCACCTGCGAACTTAGTTGCCCTGACTCACTTTCGCTTCTACGGCTCGAGGGACGCTTCTACGGTGCCGCACCTGTGGTGCAAAGTGCGCAGGTGCGATTGCACTAGACACAACAATGATTCAGCAATCAACCAAGGTCCAAAATGATCTGATTTCCATCCGATTCACTCCCGGGCCCCCCGGGACCCTATCCAATTATACCAACAAGTTCCAAAACACATAGCGGACCACTCGAGGCCTAAAATCACATCAAACAATGCAAATTCTACGAATCGCAACCCAAATTCAAGCCTAAGAAATTATGAACTGTCGAATTCCGAAACCAACGCCAATTCGCACAAAAATAACTCTGATTGACCTCAAATTTTGCACACAAGTCATAATTGACATTACGGACCGAATCCAACTTCCGGAATCGAGATCCGACCCCGATATCAATAAAGTCCACTCCCCGTCAAACTTCTCAAATTCCTCCAATTTCCAACTTTTGGCCAAATCACAATGAAACGACCTGCGGACATCCAAATTAACATTCGGACACTCTCCTAGATCAACATCATCATACAGAGCTATCGGGACCGTCAAAACTACATTCCGGAGTCGCCTTCACACAAGTCAAACTACGGTCACTCCTACAACTTAAACTTTCAACTTAGGGACTATGTGTCCTAATTCACTCCGAAACTCTCCCGAACCGACACCAAGCACCCCGGAAAGTCATGTAACCATAATATAACATAGAGGGAGCATAAATTAGGGGATCAGGACTAAAACACTCAAAACGATCGGCCGAGTCGTTACAAGTCCAACCCACGCTAGTTGGGACCCATATCTCCCAAAATACTCCTCCAAAAGGAATCGGGAAATAAACGCCTCTAACTCATTTTTAATTTTTAAAATTTAGGACATAACCCTAGGTCTTGATTTAAAGAATTAAATGGGTTTTCAATTAAAATCATGGATGAAAGCTTAAACTAAAGGAATGAATCAAAGGAAAATACTTAGGTTATGGTTTAGACCTTAATCCATCAAAGAAACTTGTAGAACATCCTTGAATTCTCCCAATCCCAAACTTTCAAGATGAAAAAAACTCCAACAACATTAATAGCCAAAAATATCCAGTTGTTCTGCCACGTTTCTTGTGCCAAGTGATCCCAAAACTCGCTTTTGATACCTCCAATGAATTCCTTGTGAAATTTCAGTCAAGTTAGGCTTTTGAATCACTCCATTTGACCTTATAATGAAGGAGATATGTTGCTTTCAATATTCAAAAATAATGGAGATTGGTAAATACGAATTCAGTAGCAATTTCGTAATTAATTTGAAAAAACTGGCAACCCAATTCTTAGTAAAATGACCATAAATTCCTCATACGATGCCGAAACTTGATTATTTCAATTGCTATGGTTCCAAAATAACGATACGTATAGAATTATCGAAACACAAGTCAAAGGCCGTTTTCTCAATATGGTAACCTTTATGCTGAAATAGATGTTAAAACCGAAAAAATTACCATACAACACAAACTTATCCAAAACTCATCAGAATATAACCAAATTGTGGGGACATGTCCAAAATCATCATACAAACTTATTGGAATAATTAAAATCTGATTCTGAGTCCGTGTTCCCAAAAGTCAAACCTTGGTCATCTCTTCCAACTTACAGCTTCTAAAACGAGAATCCTTCTTCCAAATTAATCCTGAACCGCTCGAAAATCGAAACCAACCATACACGCAAGTCATAATACATAATATGAAGTTACTCAAAATCTCAAACCACTAAATGGAATGCTAAAGCTCAAAACGACCGGTCGGGTCGTTACAATGACAAAGGGATTTACTCACTTTGACAAAAAGAAGCTTGCCATTGATTTCAGTATATTATCCATATAATAGAGAGGGCAGAAGAATTATTAATTACCTCAAAATATAATGCATCATTGGCAAGAAAATATCATTGTATCCTATTTTTATTTTAAAATAAATAAATAAATACATAACATATATATCAAAATTACAATAAGGTATTGAGGACCTATGTTGAGCATGATTTTTTTTTATTGAGCTAACGAAATAGGATTATCATTCATAAATTTTCGAACTTAATTCTTTTTAATTTCTATTTTAACTCAAACACATTTTTCAATAATATTCGTAATATTTTTAAAAATTATTTACTTATTGATAGGAGTACACGTGTGAATACATATTTGTGTGACTACAAATCATCTCGTTAAGGGTAAGTAGAAAGTTTAAAATTAAATTATTTCTAAATAAAATGTATGATATTCTTTTTGGAATATGCTAAAAAGGACAGTATTACACATAAATTGTGATAGAGGAAGTATTACATTATTTAGGCGAAGGAGATTGGAAATAGTATATTATGAATACTATAATTACAATCGTAGTATACTATGATTATCGGTATTTTTTAAATGATATTCACAACATACAAGTAATGTACTGGTATATTATATAGTATACAATGTATAATGTTGAATTATGGTATAATATGATTAAATGGTATACTTAATATTCTTGATTGTCACGACCCAAAATCGCATCTAGTCGTGATGGCACCTAACCCCAAGTAAGCCAAGCATATATAATATAACTCGAATGAAAGATCATCAATAATCAATAATAAAATGGCAGAAAATCCATACAACTACCCCAAGGATTAGTAGTATAAGTCATGAGCCACTAAAATTTAGATTTACAATGTTAGCACAAAGAAAATATAATATATGTTTGAATATACATAAACAGAAGTTCAAATCCTAAACAACCATGAACAAGGTAGTAGCTTGTAGTTGGAACGTGAGTACATTCTCATTGCTAGCCTTTGACATCCACAGCAACTCAACTCCGAAATCTGCATGCAAGGTGCAGAAGTGTAGTATGAGTACAACCGACTCCATGTACTCAGTAAGTATCTTGACTAACTTCGATGAAGTAGTAGCGAGGTTTTTAAGTCAAAAGATACTTACAAATATAACTTGTGCAATTAGTAAGCAAGAGAAAAGATAAATAGAAGTGAAAGAGTCAAATAAGAGAAATAACGAGCTAATCAAACATAACTATCATGACCCTAGTTTCCCTCCGTAGGATGTCATGATGGCACCTAGTATTCAAGACTAGGTGAGCCTAACACTTACTGAATTAATGAAAAATCATCCAACAACTATTAAATATGAAACAGAAATTTCTATACAATGTTAACAATCCCAAAACCGACAGAACAAGTCACAAGCTCTACCGACTTCACTATAGAAAATCTCTAAGTACAACTGTTTCGGAATAGAATTAAATTGTACAAAAATAACTTCCGAAGGTTACTCCGAGGCCTGTGAAGGCAGGTGTACCTTGAAGTCTCCGCAGCGATATCTGGTCCGCTATCTAACAATCAACAGACTCTGAGTACCTAGATCTACACAAAAATGTGCAGATGTGTAGTATGAGTACACCACGATGGGTACCCAGTAAGTATTAAGACTAACTTCGGTGGAGTAGTGACGAGGTACAAGTCAAGACACTCACTAGACAAGATGACCTGTGCAGTATAGAGGTATAAAGCTAATAATGGAAGGCAGAAATCAGTAAATGGCAACAAAATCAACATGTGATATAAACAGTAAGGCAACAAGAACACCGTGAAATATCATTGAACCCAAATAAGGAACCCAAAGAACAATCAATTAATCAAGTCGTTCTAACATACGATTCACAACAAAATCACCTCGTGATACCTCATCTCATAGTCACAAGTCACGGATCTCAACACATCTATGTACTCACGGCACCTTGTGCCCACATCTCGAATCACAACCGCACGGACAACTCATGTGCCAATATCTCAATCTGCCTGGCATGATCACAGGCTCACAATCACAATCCGCCCGCCATGATCACAGGCTCACAATCACAATCCGCCCGGCATGGTCACGGACTCACAATCCCAATTCGCCCAGCATGATCACAGACTCACTAATCACAATCCGCCCGACATGGTCACAAGCTCACGATCACAATCCGCCCAGCATGGTCACAGGCTCAATATCAACATGGAGAAAAATAATACATAACACATGGGCATGTGCGATAAACGTCAAGTTTCATACTCTTGAGCTACTACAAGTGGCATGCTACAGTGTATGCTTGTGCGAGTGTACTACTGCAGCCCAAGTCAACAAGTAATATCAAAGACATCGAATAGCTCATTGAAACAACAAAACAAGTCACGCAAGGTGTATGACAAATACAAGTAAAAGCACGCCATCACACGAAAATCATCAACACAATGTCTCCAAATCATCACACATGATCCCTGACATTGCCACCCTTATCTCTCCGATAGCCACCCGTATCACTCAGCCATGACAATATCATTAGCCACCCTTATCTCTCCGATACCCACCCATATCACTCCGTATAATAACCACTCGTATTCACTCTCTGTAATAGCCACCCTTATCACTTCGTTCAATAGCCACCCTTATCACTCCGCATAACAACAACGGTGAAATCCGACCCTTATACTCCGCATAACAACAACGGTAAATGCCACCCTTATACTCCGCATAACAACAACCAAACCACAAAACAATTCACATATGCTATCATCACAATAACACAACATATCAACTTGTATCACAAGTGCCTGTAGGCCACAACCTTTCCAAATATTCAACGATATCAATAATTTCACAACAAATAGCCCACGGGTCAATACAACGTATATAGAATCTCAATAACAACAACATGAATGGAAAAGTAACTCAACAAGGAACAACACCTCCTTTAAACACAACTTCAAGTAAAATAGATTAATGACTCTCGATAATTTCAATTCCAATTAATTGTTTAAGGATAAACTCAATAGTGAAAGTATGTCCATGAAATGGCAAATTTGAATTCTAATGTGTTAATTAAGTAAACAATGAAAGAGATGAAAGGAGCTAGTACTTCGTCTAAAGGCATGACAATAAACCGGCACTAAGGGATATCATGAAATAATAATCTCAACGAAGAGCAACTCAACGCTAAAAGAAATCACGTAATGGAAAAAGTGGTAACAACTCCAAATAAAGCATATAAGAGAAATCTCGGCAAGTAAAGAATGTGACAAGTAACGACAACTTCAAATAAAGCATGTGATAGTAGACATGACGAATAAAGGATATAACATGCGCTAACAATTCCAAATAAGTACATAAAAGATGCCTAAGAGTCTAGACTGGTCAATTTTCACATATAAGCCCGAGTACGTACTCGTCACCTTGCGAACACGGCTTTCACATGACACAAATAGCACAAACGACTCAAATCCTAAGGGGTAGTTCCCCCATTCAAAGTTAGGCAAGATACTTACCTCAAATAAGCTAGACCGATACTCTAAAATGACCTTCTCGTGTGAAACAACCTCCAGACGGCTCAAATCTAGCCAAAATAACTTCATAACATAAATAAAACCCATAGAAAACAATTCCGGATAATAAAGCCTTGGTATTTAATTAAACTAGAAAGTCAACCCCGGGCACGCACCTCGTAACCCGATATAATTCACAAAATCTGAACACCCATTCTGATACGAATCCAACCATACAGAAATTATCCAATTCCGATGTCAAATCATCCTTCAAATCCTCATTTTACATTTTTGAAAGATTTTACAAAAATTTCTATTTTCGCTCATTCAATTCACTAATTTAATGATAAAAACAATTATGGAATCATGAAATATAATCAAAATAAAGAAAACTTACCCCAAACCAACACGTGAAGAACCCCTCCAAATCGCCCAAATCCGAAGTCTACAACTTAAGATATGATAAAAATGGTCAAATCCTTGCAAATATGCTTCTGCCCATTCCTTTTCGCATTTGCGAATCATTAGCCGCTTCTGTGGCATCGCTTTTGCGACCCAAGACTCGCTTCTGCAAAAAACCACTGATGCCCGTCCATCGCATCTGCGGAAAACATCTCCGCTTCTGCGACATCGCAGGCGCGATGAACCTTCCAATTCTGCGAGACTCCCTCGCTTCTACGCCTCACAAATCCACCCCTGCGCTTCTGCAAATGCGACCCATTCTCCACATCTGCGGACTTACCTTACCTGCCCAAAATGCGCTTTTGCGCCAACTCTTCCGCTTCCGCAGTTCCGCACCTGCGCCTAAAGTTCCGTAGGTTCGACCACACCAGATCCTGCTCACAACTTCACTCAACATGATAAACGATCCGAAACCCGTCTGAAAGACCCCCGGGACCCCCTCGAAACATACCAACAAGTTCCATAACATAACGCTAACCTTCTCGAGGCCTCAAATCACATCAAACAACGTCAAAACCACGAATCGCGCCTCAAATCGAACTTAATGAACTTATGACCTTTCAACTTCTACAACTAACGCCGAATCATATCAAATCAGCCCGGAATGATATCAAATTTTGCATGCAAGTTCCAAATGACGTAACCTAGGTATACCAACTCCCAAAAATTGAAATCTGAATCCGATATCAATAAAGTCAACTCCCGGTCAAACCTCTCAACCTTTCAAACCTTCAACTTCTCAATTTTTGCCAAAATGCATCAAATTATCCTTCGAACCTCCAAATCCAAATCTGGACATACTCCTTAGTCCAAAATCACCATACAAAGCTATTGGAATCGTCAAAACACCATTCCGAAGTCGTCGACACAAAAGTCAAACTCCGGTCCGTGATAACCCGATAGGTCATCTAGAGTTTTAAACCTTAATTCTGTGTTTTGAAGCCTTCAATAGCTCCTTTCAGCCTTTCTCAATTTGCATGCATAGTCCGTGTCTTTTTCTGGAAGGATTTTATGTGAAAATTGATTAAATTGCGAAATTTTGCCTTAAAATCCATTTGAGTTAGCTTCGGTAAATGTTTCGAGCAAATGGAACCCGATCTATGTTTTGACAGTCCAGGAGGGTCCGAATTGTGATTTGGGACTTGGGCGTATGCTCGAAATTGAATTCGGAGGTCCCTAGCTCGAGTTATCGCATTTTTGTCAAAAATTTAAAGTTTAAAGGTTTGAAGAATTTAAAATTTTGACAAAGGTTTGACTTTATTGCTATCAGGTCCAGATTTTGCTTTCGGAGCTTGGTATAGGTTCTAGGTTTTATTTTGGTGTTTTGATCATGCAAGCAAGTTTCTATGAGGTTTTTGGACTTGTGTGCATATTTGGTTTGGAGCCCCGAAGGCTCAGGTGAGTTTCGGATATGCTACAGATTGGATTTGGACTTAGAACCATAGCTGATGCTTTTGTGCTTCAATTCAGATCTCGCATTTGTGAACCTTGCATTTACAAACATGGCTTCGCATTTGTGAGCCTGGGCAGGCTGGAGGATCCTCTCATTAGCAAGGTAAAGTTCGTATTTGCGATTCCGCTTTTGTGAAGACAGAGTCGCAATTGCGACTCAGCATGTTCTTGGTAATCTTCGCAATTGTGAAAAATAGGTCCGCATTTGCGATGGCTGATGGGTTCGCATTTGCGACCAATACAAAGCATTTGCGATGACTGGGCTTCTGAGAGGAGTTCGCAATTGTGACCTCTTTCTCGCAATTACAATGTTCGCAATTGCGCACAAGATATCGCAATTGCGACATCTGCATCTGGGTAAAAGCTGAGTAAGAAGAGATTTTTCTCATTCTTTAAAATTTTCAACCCTAATAACCATAGAGGCGATTTTTCCAAGAGCTCTTCTTCCCCAATTCATTGGTAAATGACTCTAACCTACTTTCTTTCTATTCCCCACTACATTTCATAAGATTTCAACCTTAAATCTAGGATTTCCATGGTAAAAATTAGGAATTTGGGTAGAATTAGGGATTTTTGCTAAATTGGAATTTAGAACTCAAATTGAGGTCAGATTTCGAAACAATTTGCATAACCAGGCTCGGGGGTGAATGAGTAATCAGGTTTTGGTCTGAATTTCGGATTTGGACCAAGTGAGCTTGGGAGTTGACTTTTGTTAACTTTTTCAATAATGACCTCTAAATTGAACCTCTTTCATTCGTGGGTAGTTCCTAAGGCTTATTTTAAATTGTTTGGTTAATAATTTACTAGATTTGGTTGGTTCAGAGGCTTGTTCAAAAGTCAAAGCCGTAGTTGAGCTTTGTGTCGATTTTGGAGTGAGGTAAGTATCGTGGTTAACCTTGACTTGAGGGATTAAGACTTGTTTTGCCTATTTGCTACATGTTTAAATGTTGGGTACAACGTATATATGAGGTGACGAGTACTTATGCGTTGTTGTTGGGTTGAAGCATGCGGGAGGGACTTGTTTCTTGTAATTTATTTCCTTCTTCGATTACGATATCCATGCTTAGACTAGTTTATTACTTGATTGATCGCTCTTTCTGCATTTATGGTCTATTTGTGATAATTGGGTATTTTTGGAAGTTAAGGTTTGGTATTGTGGAGCCATTGTTGACGTAAGGTTTATTCTTCCTTATTCTATCTCCCAAACGTTATATATTAATTGCTACATGGTACAGGAGAGTGTTAAAGCACGAAGGGTGATGTCGTGCCGATTATTGTTTCGTTTATTGATTTATGCATAGTGAGGAAGAGAGAGTTAAAGCACGAAGGGTGCGGTCGTGCCGTATTTATAGTTTCATGATGAAATTGAGAGTAAAAGCACGAAGGGTGATGTCGTGCCATTATTATTGTTTCATGGTGAGGTTGAAAGTAAAAGCACGATGGGTGATGTCGTGCAGTCTTTATCTATTATGTTTATTAGTTTTCATTGGTTGAAAGTTTATTGACTGTTTCATGTTGTCATTTCCTGCTGTACTTACCGTATCTTGTACCCCCTTTCGCATGTCCCCTCCCACTAGTACGTGTTTAATCTCTATTTGTTGTTATGTTGCATATATATTCTCGTTTGTTCAGGTTTAATTACGTGGTGTCCTGTCATAGCCTCGTCACTACCTCGTCGAGGTTAGGCTTGACACTTACGGAGTAAATTGGGTCGGTTGTACTCATACTACACTCTGCACTTCTTTGCAGATTTTGGTACTAGTCATAGCTGTCCGTAAGGTACATCAGCTCGAATTAGCTTATTTGGAGACTCGAGGTAGATCCACTAGCGTCTGCAGACCTTGAAGTCCCCTTCCTCTTTCCTTATTTACTGTTCATTTCATTCAAGATAGTTGTATTTATTTCAGACTCTATTTGTAGAACCTCTAGAAGCTCGTGTACTTGTAACTCCAGATCCGAGTTGTACTTAGATATTGGGTTAATATGCTACTTCCTACTTTATTTTGGTTTCATTTTTTTAATTGGTTAAATTGTTTGAAATGTTTAAGATTGGCAAAAGAATTACTGTAACGTTGGCTTGCCTAGCAAGTGAAATATTAGGCGCTATCACGGTCCCGAAGGTGGGAATTACGGGTCGTGACAAGTTGGTATCAGAGCACTAGGTTTCCTACGTCTCACGAGTCATAAGCAGGCTGAATAGAGTCTGGAGGATCGGTACGAAGACGTCTATACTTATCTTCCAGAGGCTACGGAGTTTAGGAACAATTTCACATCTATTATTCTCTATCGTGCGATTTTATTCTATCACTGATAATTGAACTCATTTATTCTTATTCTCTCACAGATGGCGAGAACACGTAGTGCATCTTCAGCTGGACAGTAGCCGGAGCCCCCAGTGGTAGCTCCTACGAGGGGTAGAGGTCGAGGTTGAGGTCGCACAAGAGGCCAAGATAGAGGCAGAGCTCACCCTAGAGCTCGAGCAGCACCACCAGCAGTGGAGCCTCAGGTGGATTTTGATGAGGAGGTTTCAGCTCAGACTGTGCCTATTGGACCAGCTCATGTCCCAGAGGGGTTCATCGCCACTCCAGTGCTTCAGGACGCTCTAGTCCGTTTAGTGGGCCTTATGGAGAGTAGGGCCCAGGACGATACATTTCCTGTGGCACCAGCCGTATCTCAAGCAGGGGGAGGAGCACAAACTCCCGCAACTCACACTCCAGAGCAAATGGCTCCCAGTATCAGACTCTAGCAGCCCTGCAAGTTGGGGTTGTTCAGTGGGTTGTTGCGGCACAAGCCTGTGATAGGCCCGTCATGTCTTCTGAGAGCTTGTTGAGATTGGACAAGTTTACAAAGCTCTTCCCAGTTCACTTCAATGGTGCACCTTCTGAGTACCCACATGATTATCTTGACCGCTGCCATGAGGTGCTGCGGAACATGGGTATAGTTGAGACTAATGGGGTCGATTTTACTGTGTTTCAGATGACGGGTTCCGCCAAGAGGTGGTGGAAGGATTATGTGTTGACCAGACCAGCTGGCTCGCCTACTCTTACGTGGGATCAGTTCTCTCAACTATTCCTAGAGAAGTTCCTCCCTAACACACTGAGAGAGGATGATCGCAGGAAGTTTGAGCGTCTCCAGCAGGGGCAATATGACTATTACTCAGTACGAGACCCGTTTTATGGATCTAGCTCGTCATGCTCTTATCTTGCTTCCTACTAAGAGGGAGGTGAGGAGGTTTATTGATGGACTCACTCACCCTATCAGGCTACAGATGGCCAAGGAGACTGGGGTGAGAGTTCCTCTCAGACGGCTGCTAATGTTGCTAGGCGAATCGAGATTGTTCATGCATAGGAGAGAGGGCAGGGGTCTGATAAGAGGCCTCATCATTTCGGTGGGTTATTTTAATATCATCTTGGGTGTGGATTGACTGTCACCTTATCATGCTAAATTAGATTGTCATGCCAAGACGGTGACCTTAGCCTTGCGGGGTTGCCTCGATTAGAGTAGAGAGGGACTCCTGGCCATTTTACCAGCAAGGTTATCTCTTATGTGAAGGCTCGACGTATGGTCGAGAAGGGGTGTCTAGCTTATTTTGCTTTTTTTGCTTATGTCTGTGATTCTAGTGCGGAGGTTCCTTCCATGGATTCAGTACCAGTTGTTCATGAGTTTCCAGAGGTGTTTCCTGCAGATCTTCCAAGGATGCCACCCGATAGAGATATTGACTTCTATATTGATTTGGCTCCGGTCACTCACCCCATTTCTATTCCGCCATACTGTATGGCCCCGCCAGAGTTGAAGGAATAGAAGGAACAGTTGCAAGATTTGCTTGATAAGGGTTTCATTAGACCCAGTGTCTCGCCCTAGGGTGCGCCTGTGTTGTTCGTGAAGAAGAAGGATGGATCATGAGGATGTGAATAGATTATCGGCAGTTGAACAAAGTCACCATCAAGAACAAGTATCCATTGCCAAGGATTGATGACTTATTTTATCAGCTTCAGGGTGCCAAGGTTTTCGAAGATTGATTTGAGGTCTGGCTACCATCAGTTGAAGATTAGGGCATCTGATGTCGCTAAGACAGCTTTTCAGACTCGATATGGGCATTATGAGTTTCTAATGATGTCATTTGGGATGACAAATGCCCCAGCAGAATTTATGGATTTGATGAATCAGGTGTTCAAGCCCTATTTGGATTCCTTTGTGATTGTGTTTATTGATGATATCTTGATCTTCTTCCGCAGTCAAGAGGAGCACGAGCAACATCTTCGGATTGTACTTCAGACTCTGAGAGACAGCCAATTATATGCCATGTTTTCAAAGTGCAAGTTTTGGTTGGACTTGGTTGCTTTCTTGGGGCACATCGTATCGGTAGAAAGCATACAGGTAGATCCTAAGAAGATAGAGGCAGTTCAAAACTGGCCTAGATCCACTTCAGCTATGGAGATCTGTTGTTTCCTGGGTTTGGCTGGTTATTACCGTCGGTTCATGGAGGGGTTTTAATCTATAGCAACCCCATTGACCCAGAAGAGTGCCCCGTTCAGATAGTCAGACGAGTGTTTGTTAAGCTTTCAGAAGCTCAAGACTGCTTTGACTTCGCGCCAGTATTGGTGTTGCCCACAGGTTCAGGATCTTACATTATGTATTGTGATGCATCTCGTATTGGGCTCGGTGCAGTATTGATGCAGGATGACAGGGTAATTGCATATGCGTTGCGGCAGTTGAAGATTCATGAGAAGAATTACCCTGTTCATGACTTAGAGTTGGCAGCCATTGTTCATGCGCTGAAGATTTTGAGGTATTATCTTTACGGCGTGTCGTGCGAGGTATTCACGGATAATCGGAGCTTGCAGTTTTTGTTCAAACAAAAGGATCTCAATTTGAGGCAGAGGAGGTGGTTGGAACTGTTGAAAGACTATGATATCACCATCTTATATCATCCTAAGAAGGCCAATATGGAGGTCGATGCCTTGAGTAGAAAGGCAGTGAGTATGGGCAGCCTTGCATACATTCCAGTTGGTGAGAGACTGCTTGCATCAGATGTTAAGGC
The DNA here is from genome assembly GCA_002018475.1 of Nicotiana obtusifolia. Lineage (NCBI taxonomy): Eukaryota > Viridiplantae > Streptophyta > Magnoliopsida > Solanales > Solanaceae > Nicotiana > Nicotiana obtusifolia. The sequence continues at coordinate 227,208 of MCJB01006557.1, forward strand.
TTTGGCCAATCAGTTTGTGAGGTTAGATGTTTCAGAGCCCAATCGTGTTCTAGCTTGCACAGTCGCTCAGTCTTCCTTGTATGAGTGCATCAGGGAGCGGCAATATGACGACCCTCATTTGCTTGTCCTTAGGGACACAGTACAACATGGTGGTTCCAAGCTGGTTACTTTTGGAGATGATGGATTTTTGAGGATACAAGGTCGTATTTGTGTGCCCAATGTAGATGGACTTCATGAGTTGATTCTTGAGGAGGCCTAAAGTTCTCGGTATCTATTCACCTGGGTGCCACCAAGATGTATCAGGACTTGCGGCAACATTATTGGTGGAGAAGGATGAAGAAGGATATAGTTGCATAAGTTGCTCGGTGTCTAAATTGTCATCAAGTAAAATACGAGCATCAGAGACTTGGTGGTTCGCTTCAGAAGTTAGAGATTACTGAGTGGAAGTGGGAGCGTATCACTATGGATTTTGTTGTACCCCCACGGACTCAGAGGAAGTTTGACGCAGCATGGGTTATTGTGGAGAAGCTGACTAAGTCAGCGCATTTCATTCTTGTGGCAGTTACCTATTCTTCAGAGCGGTTGGCTGAGATCTACATTCGCGAGATCGTCCATCTTCACGGCGTGCCCGTGTCTATTATTTCTGATTGAGGTACGCAGTTTACCTCATACTTTTGAAGGCCAGTACAACATGAGTTGGGCACGCATGTTGAGTTGAGCACATCATTTCATCCCCAGACGGACAGACAGTCTGAGAGCACTATTCAAATATTGGAGGATATGCTTCGCGCTTGTGTTATATATTTTGGAGTTTCTTGGGATCAACTCTTGCCACTTTCAGAGTTGCTTACAACAACAGCTACCAGTCGAGTATTCAGATGGATCCCTATGAGGCATCATACGAGAGGCGGTGCCGATGGCCAGTTGGATGGTTCGAGCCAGGGGAGCTCAGTTGTTAGGTACAAAATTTGGTACATGATTCCTTGGATAAGGTCAAGATTATTCAGGATCGACTTCGTACAGCTCAGTCTAGGCAGAAGCGATATACTGACTATCGATTTCGTGATGTTGCATTCATGGTCGGAGAGAGGGTATTGCTCCAGGTTTCACCCATGAAGGGTGTGATGAGGTTTGGGAAGAAGGGCAAGATGAGCCCTAGGTATATCGGACCCTTTGAGATTCTTGAGAGAGTGAGGTGGCTTACATGCTTGCATTTCCACCTAGTTTATTAGCAGTCCATCCGGTGTTCCATGTGTTTATGCTCCGGAAGTATCACGGTGATCCCTCCCATGTGTTAGATTTCAGCTTAGTCCAGTTGGACAAGGATTTGACTTATGAGGAGAACCCGGTGGCTATTCTAGCCCGGCAGGTTCGACATTTGAGGTCAAAGAGTTATCCTTCAGTTTGAGTGCAGTGGAGAGATCAGTAGGTCGAGGAAGCTACTTGGGAGTCCGAGTTGGACATGCGGAGTAGATATCCACACCTTTTCACCAGTCCAGGTACTTTACTATATCCGTTCAAGGACGAACGGTTATTTTAGAGGTGGAGAATGTGATAACCCGATAGGTCATCTATAGTTCTAAACCTCAATTCTTTGTTCCAAAGCCTCCATAGCTCCTTTTAACCTTCATCAATTTGTGTGCTCAGTCCGTGTCTTTACTTTTATGTGAAAATTGATTAAAATGTGAAACTTTGCCTTAAAATCCATTGAGTTGACTTCGGTCAACTTTTTGAGCAAACGAACCCGGATCTATGTTTTGATGGTCCTAATGGGTCCGTATCCTGATTTAGGACTTGGGTGTATGCCCGGAATTGAATTTGGAGGTCCCTAGCTCGAGTTATCGCATTTTTGTCAAAAATTTAAAGTTTAAAGGTTTAAAGAATTTAAAGATTTGACCAAGGTTTGATTTTATTGCTACCGGGTCCGGATTTTGGTTCCGGAGCTTGGTATAGGTTCATTACTATATTTAAACCTGTCTGCAAATTTTGGTGCAAAACAAAGTTGATTTGACATGATTTGGACGTCCGATTGTTAAAATAGAAATTCTTAAGTTTTATTTGATTTGATGTCCGATTCGTAGTTCTAGGTGTTATTTTGGCATTTTGATCACACGAGCAAGTTCGTATGAGGTTTTTGGACCTGTGTGCATGTTTGGTTTGGAGCCCCGAGGGCGCGAGTGAGTTTCGGATTGGCTACGAAGTGGATTTGGACTTAGAATCATAGCTGATGCCTTTGTGCTTCTGGTTTCTGTTGCTGATCTCGCATTTGCGAACATGGCTTTGCATTTACGAGCCTGGGCAGGCTGGGGGATCCTCACATTTGCGAGGTAAAGTTCGCATTCGCGAACTTGCCATTTCCGCTTTTGCAAAGGCAGAGTCGTAATTGCGACTTAGCATGTTCTTGGTAATCTTCGCAATTGCGGAGAATAGGTCCGCATTTGTGAGGGATGATGGTTCGCATTTGCGACCAACACTTCGCACTTGCGATGACTGGTCTTCTGAGAGGAGTTCACAATTACGACCTCTTTCTCGCAATTGCGAACAAGATATCGCAATTGCGACATCTGTAGCTGGGTAAAAGCTGAATTAGATGGGATTTTTCTCATTCTTTCAAATTTTCAACCCTAAAAACCTTAGAGGCAATATTTCCAAGAGTTCTTCTTCCCAATTCATTGGTAAGTGACTCTAATCTACTTTCTTTCAATTCCCCGCTACATTTCATAAGATTTCAATCTTAAATCTAGGATTTCCATGGTAGAAAATGGGGATTTGGGTAAAATTAGGAATTTTTTATAAAATTAAAATTTAGACCTCAAATTGAGATCGGATTTCGAAATAAATTACATAACCGGGCTGGGGGGGGGGTGAATGAGTAATCGGGTTTCGGTCCGGATTTCGGGTTTGGACCAAGCGGGCCCGAGAGTTGACTTTTGTTGACTTTTTCAATAATGACTTAACTTGAACCTCTTTCATTCGTAGGTAGTTCCTAAGGCTTATTTTGTATCATTTGGTTAATAATTTTCTAGATTTGGTTGGTCGGAGGCTTGTTCGAAAGTCAAAGGTGTGGTTGAGCTCTATGTCGATTTTGGAGCGAGGTAAGTGTCGTGGTTAACCTTGACTTGAGGGATTAGGACTTGTTTTGCCTATTTGCTACATGTTTAAATGTTGGGTACAATGTATATATGAGGTGACGAATACTTATGCGTTGTTGGGTTGTAGCATGCGGGAGGGACTTGTTTCTTGTAATTTATTTCCTTCTTCGATTATCATATCCATGCTTAGACTAGTTTATTACTTGATTGATCGTTCTTTCCGCATTTATGGTCTATTTGTGATAATTGGGTATTTTTGGAAGTTAAGGTTTGGTATTGTGGAACCATTGTTGACGTAAGGTTTATTCTTGCTTATTCTATCTCCCAAACGTTATATATTAATTGCTACATGATACGGGAGAGTGTTAAAGCACGAAGGGTGATGTCGTGCCGATTATTGTTTCGTTTATTGATTTATACATAGTGAGGAAGAGAGAGTTAAAGCACGAAGGGTGATGTCGTACCGTATTTATCGTTCATGATGAAATTGAGAGTGAAAGCACGAACGGTGTTGCCGTGCCGTATTTATCATTTTATGGAGAGATTGAGAGTAAAAGCACGAAGGGTGATGCCGTGCCATTATTATTGTTTCATGGTGAGGTTGAGAGTAAAAGCACGATGGGTGATGCTGTGTAGTCTTTATTCATTATGTTTATCCGTTTTCATTGGTTGAAGGTTTATTGATTGTTTCATGTTGTCATTTCCTGTTGTAGTTACCGTATCTTGTACCCCCTTTCGCATGTCCCCTCCCACTAGTACGTGTTTGATCTCTATTTGTTGTTATGTTGCATATATATTCTCGTTTTTTCAAGTTTAATTACGTGGTGTCCTGTCATAGCCTCGTCACTACCTCATCGAGGTTAGGCTTGATATTTACGGAGTACATTGGGTCGGTTGTACTCATACTACACTCTGCACTTCTTTGCAGATTTTGGTACTAGTCATAGCTTTCTGTAAGGTGCATCAGCTCGGATTAGCTTATTTGGAGACTCGAGGTAGATCCACTAGCGTCCGCAGACCTTGAAGTCCCCTTCCTCTTTCCTTATTTATTGCTCATTTCATTCGAGACAGTTGTATTTATTTCAAACTCTATTTGTAGAATCTCTAGAATCTCATGTACTTGTGACTCCAGATTCGGTTTGTACTTAGATATTGGGTTAATATGCTACTTCGTATTTTATTTTGGTTTTTTTTCTGTTTAATTAGTTAAATTATTTGTAATGTTTAAGATTGGCAAAAGAATTACTCTAATGTTGGCTTGCCTAGCTAGTGAAATGTTAGGCGCCATCACGGTCCCGAAGGTGGGAATTCCAAGTCACTAATTTGCGAAAGTTAGAAATTTGAAGGTTTGAAGTGTCCATAAGTTTGACCGGGAGTTGACTTTGATGCTATCGGGTTCATATTGTGGTTTCAGGAATTGGAATGGCTTCGTTTTGTCATTTGGGACTTGTGTGAAAAATTTGAGTTCATTCCAGGTTGATTTGATATGGTTCGACACAAGTTTTGGAAGTTGAAAATTCAAAAGTTCATAAACTTTGATTTGATGTGCGATTCGTGATTTCAATGTTGTTATGAGTGATTTGAGTCCTCAAATAGGTCCTTGTTATGTTTTTGAACTTGTTGGTATGTTCTGACGAGGTCCCGAGGGGCTCGGAACCATCCGGATCTAATGAAACCATCAAAGTTCTAATCCGAGGTCGAATACTAAAAAGTCAAACTTGGTCAACTCTTCCAACTTAAAGCTTCAAACATGAAATTCATTCTTCCAAGCTAATTTTGAATCACCCAAACACAGAAACCGACGATACACACAGTCATAATACATCACATGGAGCTACTCTTGCCCTCAAACCACCGAGTGAAATACAAATGCTCAGATCGGTCGGGTAGTTACAAATACAATCGAATAAAGTCTAACAATTCTATAGGAAGCGATCTAATCCATAAAGCTCTGGTCTTTGATGGATTCCCAAAAGTCAAGAAAAGTAAACTAGGCTCGCATGCTCAAAATTTGCAACCAATACCAAATCCCGATGACCTATAACCTGTTGAGTCCAAATATATAGTTAAGTTCCATAACTGAGTGACACTCAAATCCCAAAAGTACGATCTCTTAAGTTATAGGCAAAACCCCTAAATTTTCCTTTCAAATTCTATATTATGGGTGTAGAAATCCATGGGAAATCAGCATAAAAAATCAAATCAAAGTGAAAATTCCTCACCTTCAATATAATTGTGAAATTACACTTCAAAATCTCCTCATCTCAAACTGTAGGCTCAAAATGTGAAAGACTGGGCAAAATGCCACAAAACACTTAAATACATTGCCCAACGATACTCATCGCAATCACGATAGGCCGCTCGCGATTGCGAAGGCCAAACACGGCCCCTAGATCCAGATCTTCTTCGTGAATGTGACGCCTATTGCAGACGCGAAGACCAACACTGCCAAACCTACGCGAACGCGAGAATCCCTCCGCGAACGTGGAGGCCAAACCTTCCAGCCGACCCCACTTTTGTGGGAACGCGGTCCACCACATGCAAAACCGAAGCACCTGACTACAGCTGTAGTAGAAACACGACCACATTTCGTGTATGCGAAGAACAAAAGCCACCCAACCTCAAATTACCTTCCGCGACGCGATGAACCACTAACACCAGCAAAATTTACAGCTCCAAACGTCACCAAAATGACCCAAAATCACCCCCGTCCAAATATAGCAAAAAGTCCAAATACATTATCTAAATTTATTCAAAGGCTTGAAACACCTCGAATAATAACAAATCCAAGAAACGACGATCAAAATCCATTTTTTAACTTTCAAAATTTTTCAACTTCGCCAAAGCGTCCGACTCACACTTAAACATTTCGGATCACAACCAAACTTTGAGCACAAGTTTCAACAAACTAAATGAACCTATCCAAGGTCTCAAAACTACAATAGAAGTCCAATAATACCAAAGTCAACTTCCGGTCAAGCTAATGAACTCTTCAATTCTTTATATTGTCAACCTTCGACAAATAAAGCCAAAATCTTCAAGGAACGTCCAAAGCAAAACCAAACATAAAACCAAGTCCAAAATCACCAAATGAACTTATTGAAACCATCAATTCCGAGGTCGTTTAATCAAAAGTCAAACTTTGGTAAATTCTTCCAACTTAAAAGCTTCCAAATTGAATCACTCTCCAAATTAAGCCCGAACATCGAAACCAATCATACACACATGTCATAATGCATTATATGAAGCTAATAAAGATCTCAAACCGTCAAACGGAATGCTAAATCTCAAAATGACCGATCGGTCGTTACATTGATATACTGCATAGTATACCATGACTAATATTAAATCATAGTATAGCGTGATTACTGGTATATTAAATGGTATTCTTAATATTCTTAGTATACTACACATTGGTATATTATGATTACTGCTGAGTCATAGTATACCATGATTATCGCTTATGAAATTTTTTGCGTACGTACTGATGATTACTGTTGAATCATTAAATATTTTGTTTCCATTTGTTAAATGGTATTCTCAATACTCTTGGTATATCATAATTACTGTTAGATTATGCTATATATTGATTACTTTTGAATCATGGCACAATGTGATTACTAGTATATTAGATGCTATTTAGAATATTCGTGGTATATTATGTAGTATACTAGAACTATCGTTGAATTATGATATACTATAATTATTAATATGTTAAATGATATTCATAATATTCTTGGTAGACTGTATAATATACCATCATTACTATTGAATCATGGTATATTGTAAATACTGGTATGTCAAATGACATTCGTAATGTTAAGTATGATTTAAGTATACCATTATCACATTTGAATCATGGTATACTATGACTAATGTTGAGTCATAGTATAATATGATTACTAGTATATTGAATGATATTCATAATATTCTTGATATGCTATGTAGTATATCATGATTACTATACAATCGTGCTATATTAAAAATCCTGGTATGTCAAATGGTATTCGCAGTATTCTTGGAATAGTTTTTAGTATACTATGATTATAATTGAATCATGGTATATTGTGATTGATGAGTTAAATAATATTCATAATATTCTTAGTATACTGTAGTTACTGATATATTAAATGGTATTCATAATATTCTTGGTATATTGTGCAGCATACTATGATTACTGCTGAATTATGGTATACTACAAATACTGGTATGTGAAATGGTATTCACAGTATACTTGGTATAATTTGTATAAAGAATAAAAATAACAAAAAAAATTAAAATAATAATAATAATAAAAAGAATGTAAAAAAAAGTGACATATTGTGAATAAAACAGTTATACCGGAAAGAATAAAATTAAGAAAAATACATAAATATTGTTAAAAACAATAAAAATTAGGGCAAGAAAATAGTAGAAAAGAGTGAGCGATTATTACTAAATTAACAAAAGAATAAAAAAATAAAGTAATAAAAAGGAAAAATAACTAATCAAAAAAGAAAATAAATAAAAAACTAAAAAAGAGGAATCACCATGTCATCATGAGCTGGTGGTAAGAATTGAAAAATCCATGGCATGTAACCGCTACAATCAAATAGACTCCAGAAGAATTATATTATGATCAAATTGAAGAAAACCGACAACATATTAGATATAAAGAAAGATCAAGGCTCTGCATATATGAGTTTTCAGTTTGATGAGAATCGTCTGAATGAAATCAAATCAGCACCTCAATTTGCTAAATAATATATGGAATCTGTTTGGTTTATAGAACTTTTCAAGTATGAGTATGCCTAATTCGAGCTAATTACTTTTTTTTTCTTTCAATTTTATAAGTATTTCTATTCAGTCACCTATTCTTTATTGAATTAGCTAAATAAGTGAACATTAATCACTTTCATAAACTTATACTTTTTTCTTAAATTTTGTATCCATCAAGACAAGCATAAGAAGATACAAAGCACAAGCTTCAAAAAATTAGTTTTATGAAATACATTTCAGCTATTTATTTATTTAAGCGTTCTACGGTTCAAGAAAAAAAAGAGCGATTTTCACTTTTCTATTAAACTAGTAGGGATAAAGCTAGGGATATTATCACTTTTACTCCATATCAGAAATCATTTATATTCGATAGCCGAAAAAGTGTATAAAATTTATATAATTTTTGTATATAACATACAAAATGTATAGAGCTCCCAAATACAATAACAGCAATCTATTTAGCACTCAGATATCCACAGTAATAAAAGTTTTGTGGATGAACAAAGCATAGCAAATGAAACACATGAACACAGAGAACTACGGCTGTGTGATGTTTAAACTAATTGACTGGTGACAAAACTCTATTCCAACTTAAAAGACGCCAATCAAACAAGCGTACTGAATTATCAGCAGACTTGAGTGGCACACCATGCTCAAGTTAGAAATTTGTACATGACAGCTTCCTTGATTTTTTTTGCGTGGGTGACGACTGATGATTTATACAAGAAGAAGTTACTATATAATGCCATACCCAGTTATGATAAGATTGGCATCATGACTAATCCAGTCGACACAACGAATAGCATCAGCATGTGCTTGCTCAACCTGTAAAAGCAGCAAAGACCAATATCCTCAATAGGTTTTATATTTTTTGTGAAGGCTTACCGGTTGAAATTTGACGATGCTGATACCTCAAAATATGCAATTCAATATGCCTTCGTATAAGGGAGAAATAGTTCAGTACCCTCAGAAATAGGTAGAACTTTTCTCTGATGAAAAATGAGTAAACTATATTTTCTTGATTTTCTGCAAAATGGTGTTCTACGCAACAAAACTGGATCAAGTACATAACAGTAACATTTACATGGAGAAAGAAGACACACGTAAGGCAAGAAAGCAGTTCCTAGTTGCCTAGAGACTTCCAGTGGCTAAAGTTTGCAATTCTAGTCACCTCATAATCAGATAGAAAGATATCTAATTAGTAAGTTTCTCATTTTACAGATTCTATACAATAACTCAATAAACAGATGCTTATACAAACCAAGTTTACATTTAAGTTCCAAATCATCTGGTACTTTATCATCACCTTGGATGAAGCTACGTAGAGAACTATTCTGTACTATACTATATGCAATCCAATTTGCCTTGTATTCCTGACCGTATTATGGGGAAATAGTTCAGTACCCTCAAAATTCCAGGACAGAATAGCAGTGCAGTACAAATGCAAAATGAAAGATAAAAAAAGTACTTGATAGCTGCTTCAAAAGTTTCTAGTGAGCTAATGTGCATTGCTCTGTAGATAAATCACTTCTGGTAATTCATCTTGTTACTCATACCGTACCAATTAAGAGAATAATTGAGAAAATCTGAACAAACAGAAACTACTAAAGAAAAGTTTTGCTACTTCACAAAAGAGAATCACAGCTAATATCATAGGTGCATAAGTGCAACTTATTCCAAAAAAGTTGGATTGAAGAGCCAATTTTTCACTATTTTCCTAGCCTTTGGATAATTGGAATGTTGTGCAATTCATTCATTCAAAATTTTACTGCAAGAACATCTTTGCTGGCAAACCTGCCAAGATTTTGAAGTTATAATAAAACTATTTTAATTCCTTTGAACTTTTCTTTCATTTTCAAACAAACACATACAAGAAAATCATTACTTTTCTTGTGTTTCCTTTATTTTATCTTTCTTAAAACTCAACTGCTCAGTCCTCTTTTGGTATTCAAAAGGATACCTAAGAAAATATAGCAGTAAAGTGTGAGTGAGACAAAATTCTTCTTCAATATACATCCCTGAAGGAACACATCAGAGAAAGCCATATAGCATCGGTGCTAAAACTTCTAAATAGATTCACCTCAGTTTATCCATAGAATGAAAATCCATGAAAGGCATCAACATGGAAGGGCAACAATATGGAAATGAAAATAAACATGACTAATATTATTCGACATAAGGGAGAGAAACCAAATAAAATGTGTAAAAATATATGAAGGACGTAACTTTATTTACTTCCTTCCAAAATATTCCCATATTATCATTTGGAGATTTGTCCATAGTATCTTTGTCTACGAAATTGTTTATAACATTAAAATCGATATTGATAATTTGGTTGTAAATAAATAAAACTTATAACCTCTTTGCCAACAAAAATTTCAGATTGCAATGTGCAGTAGAAATACACCAGGAAACAAATCAAATACATTTAAACCATATTTCTTTAACACAACAAACAAAACATATATATTATTTAGTTACTAACACCATCTAATAGAAGTAAAATGAAAGTGATTGTCAAAAAGTAAACACATTTAATTAGAAATAAAATAGGGCAACTTCAGTTTATTGCAAAACTTGAAAATATTGTCACGCATACAACATTAGCTTTTCCAATAAAACTTACTACTTTTCCTCCTTTATCCCTTCCGTCGCATTTCTCATGGACTTCTAGGAATTAATAGAATTCTTTGCCCACAAGCATAAAGAAGACTGCAAGATCAGTTTCACCTAAACTGTGAAACATCAGATAAGCAAGTACCATAGTCAGTGCAAAAGCACCTAATTATCTTCCATTGTCTTCAGTGCATCAGTTACAGAAATTAATAGAGTTCTTTGTGCACAAGCATAAAGAAGAGTGCAAGATCAGCATCAACTGAACTATGGAACAACAGATAAGCAAATAGCATATATATAGTTAGTGCAAAAGCAGCTAATCATCTTTCATTGTCTTCAGCGCATCAATTACATGACTTCATATTCATCTATGTAACCAGTCAAATATTTAATGTATAATATATCAAGATTGCACAATTTATGAGGATGGGAAAACAACAGAAATAGCGACAAAAACAGAAAGAAGTTCTGTATTAAAGACAAAGTATTACCTAACCCATATGTACTCGTTTAATCCACCTAGATATGAGTATGTATTTTTCCCCAAAAGAGTATGAAAGTAGCCTATCAGTTATAGATTAAGATCGGTTAATTAAGTTAAGGAAAATGTGTGGATGTTTCTCAATTATTAAGCAAGTGGGATACCATTCTTGGAAGACAACCAGAACATCAAAGTACAGTAATGAACCAGAATTTTGTAAGTGTTCAATAAAATCTACTAATAAACTGAGCTTAATCTCAGTAGATACACTTATGCAACCTCTAGAACGGCGTCTTGCATATAAATTAACTTTAAGTGAAACTGAACCTTATTGTTTCAAGAATATTAGTTAGCAAATATAAGTTATGATGCAGTAACTTAAATTAGAGAAAAGGAATATTCTGCCAATAGATATGTAAAATGAAATATGTTTGGTGCTGGAAAACTGACGGTGTTTCGACATTATAAATATGTACAATAACACTTTAGAACAACATATAAGAACATAGGATTTATATTATTCTCTAGAATAAAACCAAATGTATTTTGAAATGGCGCAAAAATGGAAGATACAAAGATAACTGTTAAAGCTAAATTAGATTGTCTAAATCAACTGATTAAATAAGTTTTATAATATGCTGAAACGTTAAGTAACTGCAAAAACTCTTAGGAGTAGTTTTCTTCAGGAACAGAGGATTTATAAGGTTCATTCCTCACCTCGCAATATGAGCCACCTACAACACTATCAAGCAGTTGCGTTACAATCCTTGCTTGTTTATACCCATATGAAATTCAATAAAATCCTATGTACACTTGGAGATCTTTCACTCGTTCGGTCCTCTCCATCACCAAAATGAGAGAATAATGACAGAATGCTCAAAAACTCAATTTTGAACCTTAGGATAAAATCACAAATATCTTAATGAAAATACAAAATAATAATTAAAAAGAAAGAAGAGAAAATAGGACTCCCTAATTAATCACCATTTTGCTCCATCGTAGCTTAACTCTCACCATCGAGAACCTCTCCGTATTTCTCTTAATCTTCTTGAAGTTCCACGGAAACTCATTTTACCACCCAATTAACGACGTTGTCGGAAGCATTCATGGCCTTATATGTCACCACCAACTCCATTTTCGTCAACAGATAATTCAGCTCATATAAAATTAAAAATTCTTTGGTTAAAAAAAAAAATTTCTTCACAGACTTATTACAGCGAGATATCTGCTTTTCAAATAGCTCTAAAAAAAAGCAAACGAGAAAGCACCTTAGTCGACTTTAAGGAGCGCATTTTATTGTTTATTCTATTAACAATACAAAGGTAATTAAATGCAATACAAGGCCGCAACAAATTTATTGCAATGTAAATATATTAGGTTCTAAATTTACCATTCTTTTCATGTAAGAATTAACTAAAGCCTATTCCAAGAAAAACTATCTGCCAATTTCAAAAATTAGAACTTCAAACTTTTTTGACGTACTAAAAACTATGGAAAAATAATGATATTTTACCGTCCAGCTACTATTTAATACGATTGCTTATAGGAAGCTTGCTTAAATTCAAACTTACCTAATTCCTGAATCCAAGTAGCCTTCCCCTTTCAATTGCTATGCTTCCAACTTCTCTAATATAACTGAGGACTTACATACAATCCTATCACAGAAAGATAACTCCACATGAAACTAAGTTCACTTCAATTAAATTCTTCATGGGTCCAAATATCTATCTTAACAACATTAGCGAACACTTTTTAGTGATAAAGTTACAGTTCCTACAGCATAGTTAGCCTCAATGTTTTGTTGAGGCAGCTATTCCTATTCCTGTATAAATCACAACATCAAAAGTAACAAACTTTTGCAAAAGAGACTGCTAAATTCTACAGCGTTATATACCAAACAGTGCAGCATTAGTCAAATGTGAATCAAGATATAGACGCAGTCACACAACCGGTAATGAGAAGAACTTATCCGTATATATATACATATACAATCTAGAATTCAAAGAAGTACAAAAATGGCCAGCCAATAATATGCGATTTTTTGCAAGTTTGCCCCATATTTTTTTTTATGGATATATATGCAAAGATTATATAGATAGAAGTGTTAGCCCATATTGTTTTGTAGATATTCTTATGCTAAAATTTGGTTAAAATTTCCACATTTCATGGTTTATACTTGGTCCTTCATTTACTTTGGATGTTTGTGCTCTTTGGAGCCAGTTGTCGATGCATTTGATTCAAGGTTCTTTGTAGCTATCTCATCCAATAAACTTCAGTTTAATAAAGGTATTCTCTCCTGCAACATTTCATGACAGAATCTTAACCTTAGGTCAAAATATTTGTTAGTGTGGGCGGTCAGTTTATAGCCTTCTCCTAAAGTTGCTAAATTGCCCTACGCAAACAACTAAGGTACTAATGAAAAATACAAAACAGAAAGAAAAAGAAAAAAAGAGCCTCTTATCTTCACTGAAAGTGCAATACATTCTGGATGACTTCTTTATAATTCATTCACAAGAAAAAGGAGACATCAATTACATGATAAAGCATTTGCAATCTTAGAGATAAACACTCGCTTAATCCAAGAGAAATAATTTAGTGCAAGAAACAAAAACCAAAATTGAAACAAGCAGAAAAGAGAAGGGACAAAGACATCGTTAATATTCTTTTCGAAGTATTAGCGTTTCTAATTCAACTTTTTATAACATTGAAGAATTTTGTCAAACACCTAAACAACAAAAGCCATTGATATTCCTCAATAGAAATACAGATGAATCAAAGAGATGGTAGAAGTGATACCCGCTACAAAATACGATCGATGGAAGAAAACACACTGCAAACTTAAGAACAAGAGGAGATAGAGAGCAGATGTTTTGGAGATGGCGTTAGAGACACAGGGTGTTACTTCTCCCGCAACTGTTAGATTGAGATGAAAAACACATTGCCACACGTTAAAATTAGAATCCCACGTGTTAAGCTATATAGAGATAGCCAGGGATAAACTGAATATCATTGAAATGACAGGAATACCCTCAGATTAATTTTTAATTCCAGCAAGTGCTATTCCTCGTATTAGTAAGTGTAATTTTGGAGATACCCTGAACCCTAAACTTTGTTCTCTCTCTTCTCTCCTTCTACAGAGCTGCTCTATAGCAAACTCCACCATCCATCAATGGCGGAGGTGAAAATCTCAGAGATGCGTGACCTAACCCGAATAGAACGCATAGGTGCACACTCCCACATCCGAGGTCTCGGTCTCGACTCATCACTCGAACCCCGCCTCAGTTCCGAAGGCATGGTAGGCCAAACCTCTGCTCGTAAAGCCGCCGGCGTAATAGTCAAAATGGTTCAAGAAGGTAAAATCGCGGGTCGGGCTGTCCTCCTCGCGGGTCAACCCGGTACGGGCAAAACAGCTATAGCAATGGGCATGGCGAAATCATTAGGGCAAGAAACCCCTTTCGCTATGCTAGCAGGAAGCGAACTTTACTCCCTCGAGATGTCGAAAACTGAAGCACTTATGCAGGCATTTCGTAAAGCAATTGGCGTGCGGATAAAAGAAGAGGCTGAAGTAATTGAAGGAGAAGTTGTGGAGGTGCAGATTGATAGGCCAGCTGTGGCTGGGGCGGCGTCAAAGACGGGGAAGTTGACTTTGAAGACTACGGATATGGAGACAGTTTATGACTTGGGAGGGAAAATGATTGAGGCTTTAGGGAAGGAGAAAGTTCAGAGTGGGGATGTTATTGCTATTGATAAGGCTTCTGGGAAGATTACTAAATTAGGGAGGTCGTTTTCGAGGTCCAGGGATTATGATGCCATGGGACCCCAGACTAAGTTTGTACAATGTCCTGAAGGAGAGCTCCAAAAGAGGAAGGAGATTGTACATTGCGTTACCCTCCACGAAATTGACGTCATAAATAGCAGGTAACTTTTGTAAATTTTGCAGTACTAATTTTTCCATAAAGAAAAGATTTTGATTTGTCTGTGGTTAGGCAAGTTTTATATACTTATTTATATGTATTTGTATAATATTGGCATAAGATGAGTTAAACTAAGTAACATGGTCAGTGAGTATTCATATAGCCGAGGTGTAGTTGTTGTTGTTTGTATGGCTGCTTAATTGCTTGCAATAAGTCTGGTTTCAGGAGCTGTTATTACACTATGTGTTTGCTACATTATATAGTTGGTGTTGGATTTTTTTTGTACATTGTCCTAGTTTCATTCTTGCGAATGCATTAGTGTTTCTGAAAGCTGGAAGTTGATAGAAGATATAATCTGTGAAGTATATTTTCTAGGTTTGTCTGAGGTCAAACAGAATTAACCTTTTTTCTCTTTCTTTAGTCTTAGTGATACATGATCCTGTTGTTTCCTGTCCAAGTTGGCACCATTTTGAGCCCTAGTTTGAGCAAGACCAGGAATGTTTGTTGAGCCTTGAAGTGGCGCAAAGAGAGCTATTTTTGTTAGATTGTACAGCTATATAAATAGTTGATTATAATTCAGGCAAAAGTTTAAAAACTTTGCAGTCTTCTTCAAATTATTCAACTGATATGATAAAATTTAAATCTTGATTCTCCGGGTAGATAATCAGATTCCTTTTAATAGAGGAGCATAATGCAAAGATAGAGTCTACAAGTGAAAAGGTGAATTTTCAATTTGCAATGTGATTCCAGCCATTACTTAAAGGTTTTATCAGCTTAATTTTGCTGCGGGAGGTAGATAGCATGAAATTATTCTTCGATTTTATTACTACTGTTGTTGTTTTACTCTGGTTAGCTTTACTATTTTTTGATGTCAGTACCTTTCTTTTCTACTATTTTTTAGTCACAACTTTTACTCTTGTACTTTTCAAACCTGTTTTGAAAATGCTTTTCATGAGCCGAGGGTCTAGCGGTAACAACCTCTCTACATCACAAAGGTAGGGTAAGGTCTGCTCCGCGTACACCCCATCTTCCCCAGAGCCCACTTGTGGGATCACACTGGGTATGTTGTTGTTGTTTTAGCTTGAGAGATGAAAACTTGCTCAAGTTCTTGTTTCCTGTTATTTTCCTCTTTATTTTTGGTAAATAAAGTCTCACAGTAGGAGGATAATATCAGAATATATCTGTAATTGTCCTTTAACTTTTCAGTGGGACATCCCAAACATGGAACTAGCTACCATGTTCCATGTTTGTAGGTGGAAAATACTCCATCATGAAAGCTTGAAAGGCCAGCTGGATTTCAGTTTTTGCTAGTGAAAAATTCTTAAGAGAACCCGCTGAAAATTTCCCGTTGATTAATTGATAACAGCTTGAAGGACTTGAAACCTCACAGGTGGAAGTTGGAAAAAGTTAGTAGAAGGCTGAAACAATATCTAGTTTAAAAATAAACTGGTCAAGTTCAGTATTGGTGACTATTTGATTTTAACCTTTCTGAGGTCATCATATTGCCTAAGCTAAGGGTGTTATGTATGACATTAGCTTCGATGTTGAGCATTTTTCTGAAAGATTATGGGCTTCTATCGCATTTTCGTGGGGAGAAAATTTTTGTTTGAAATTAAGTCTTTATGGATTGTACTTTATATCTGAAAGGGTCTCCTATTCCATTTCAGCTGCTGTAGTTTGACTTTAAGCTAATATTAACCTTGCCACTTCCATGATGGAAGCCATGACGATTGATGTTCCAGCAAGGCTTTTGTTTGGCCTTGTTATTTTTTGTCCTTTGTTTCTTTTTTGGGGGGGTGGGGGGTGGGGTGGGTATGGGAGTCGAGGTGTGACAGGAGGCCTTTTCGTTGCTGTACCTTCTTATTTGTATATATCTGGAAATAAATAAATAGTGTTCTGTCAAAAGGTTTTAGAAGTCAAACTCAATGCTATAGCCCTTAATAGTATTGTCCTATCCATCTCTCTTACTTAAATATTGCCTTTTGCTAAGTTAGCTACTTAGATTATCATAAAATACTCTGCTAGTAATGCATGGGGCTATAGTGGGTATTCAATGATAGCTTTTCCTGGTAACCATTCGACAGGATTGGTTTCAAAACAATATTTATGTTTGTAGTAAAATTTTGCCAAAAGACTGAATGTGGGTGTTGTTTGACTAGGAATTGATATGGGGCTATCTTTTCCTTGCTAAACCATTCACTCTTGGTGCACTGTGCTTTTACCTCTCGTTTCTGTATTACGTTTGAGTGGATTTTGCCCCTTTGTAGGGTTTTTGGCCTCATAGGCGATGGACTAAATGTCATTTGAAGAACAAACTGATCTTTTTGTATGCTAAAATCATAGACTACTATTAAAAACTCATGATGTTTGCCAATAGACTTGGATTCGTATCTTCCCCCTTCATGTGCCTTTTCTCTGCATTAATTCTAATTGGTGATGCTACTTGCCATCCTCAGTTGCATGCCTTTCCTATTGAGTGTATTTGCGAAATTCATCAGTTTTACTTTCTGAGTTGAGAGTTGCCTCTGAAAACATTTGAAATATTAGAAGAATCTTCTTGCTTCCTACTTTACCTGATTAAACAAGTTAATCAGCTCATCTCAATTGCAGAACACAGGGATTTTTAGCACTATTTACGGGTGATACTGGTGAGATCCGTGCTGAAGTGAGAGAACAAATAGATACCAAGGTTGCAGAGTGGAGGGAGGAAGGGAAGGCAGAGATTGTGCCTGGTGTCCTCTTCATTGACGAAGTCCATATGCTTGACATTGAGTGTTTCTCTTTCCTAAACCGAGCTCTGGAAAATGACATGGCACCTATATTGGTTGTTGCTACCAATAGAGGCATTACTACAATTCGGGGAACAAACTACAAATCCCCACATGGGATTCCAATTGACTTTCTTGATCGCCTGCTCATCATCTCTACACAGCCTTACAAGGAAGAAGAAATTCGTAAAATTCTGGACATCAGATGCCAAGAGGAGGACGTAGAAATGTCTGAAGATGCAAAAATTTTGTTGACCAAGATCGGGGTGAATACATCTTTGAGATATGCTATCCACCTTATTACTTCTGCAGCTCTGGCTTGCCAGAAGCGGAAAGGCAAGATTGTGGAAGTGGACGATGTTACTCGAGTCTATAATCTGTTTTATGATGTCAAGAGATCCACACAGTATTTGATGGAGTACCAGAGCCAGTACATGTTTAATGAAGTGCCAACAGGAGATGCAGAAGAAGATGAAACTACTGCCATGGTCTCCTGAAAGCTTCTTGACTCGGGATTCTAGAGATTGAGATCATTCCTAAATTCAGAGTTAGCTCTGATTTTTGTACAAAACTCATCTAGTTTGCAGCTTTAACAATTATGTCTTGCATATTTCTTTCAAGAACCTAGTTTGATTTTCTCATTGCTCCTCTGTGCTGTTTGATTATGATAGTGCTACTTTGTTATGAAATACTTGCCTGGATGGACCATCGTGATTGGTCAGATCTGCAGATGGCACCCCTACTAGCTTCTTTGAGTATCAATTGAAAGGGTTCTGTGAATTACTAGCGTAATTATTCTTCAGTTGTATATCAATTTTAAGCATCTGTTTCACTTCCTTCCAGGATGCTGCCAGTACCGTAAAATGTTCATGAAAAGTGATAGCTCCCGCAGAGATGCAACCCCGTTAGATTACAGTTTTCTTCTGTTTCTATATTCATATGGTGGCAATTTATTTTCCTTCGTTTGGGGGTGAATTGTGTTCAGTTCAATTTTCTAGTGATGAACGCTAGAAGGCGGTCTTAATTGAGGTATGATTGACAAAGTTGAAGGAGCAAAGCAAAATGTTATGAGTTACCCAAAGTAAACGCAGTGGACTAAGTACTTATTAGGCTCGAAAAAAAGAAATTAGTATTTATTTAGAGTGTTTTTTTCTCCAACTGCAAAAGAAGTGATTTGTTCTCTTTTTGAAAACGTTGAAATGTCAAATTAAACCTTTTCACATTCCCTAGCTCATTACATGTCCTCCCTGCCTTTCTTTCTTTTTTGGGGCTG
>MCJB01006557.1:246159-270586 GCA_002018475.1 Nicotiana obtusifolia
GGGGGGTGGGGGGCGCTAGAAAACAAGCTTGTGATTGAAATTCTCCTTTGTGGTCGTAAATGACAAAGATGTGGACTAAATAACAGCAACAACAAATAAGGTCTAGCTAGTCCAAAGTTAGTTCGGTGTTATGTTTTTGGTCATGAAAAGGGAATTGTATTAAGTTGATTCTATAGTACAGGGAGCTTGGGGCTCACTAGGCACCCTCCAGGGGCTCATTACAACAAAAGGTGGCAGCAGAATTTGCTGAAAGAGAAAGCTGGTATTCCCCGTGGAGGATGTACATAGGTGGTAGTAGGTGCGTGTGCAAAAACACATGCATGAACTAGTCTCCAGACAACCAGTCCCATGTAGTCAACTTGCGATATCTTAGAGATAAAAGTAGGGGATGCGTCAAAAACTTGTAAGCATTTGCTGTATGTGTGCACCCAGCTGCTTGATCAATGACTTGCTCAATGAGATTACTATATAATGGATTGTGTTCAAGTAATGTTAGTAACTCTTTGGCGTCAATTTCAGTCAGTAAAGGAGTGGGTTGATATTGTATAAGCTAATTTCAAACCTGTAAGCAACGCACAAAGTTCTATTTGTATACTATTGGCCATTGCTATTTTAGTTGCAAACGCCTCCCCACTGACCTGCCTTACCCCTGAAAACGCCTCCCATCCCATTGCATTTCCATCTTGGGAGGCAGCTCCATCATTATTCAATTTATAATGAGTTTCTTCTGGTTCTGGTGGGTGCCACTTAACATATATAGGAATATTTTGCCATTTGGTTGATGCGGCATTTGTAAGATAATAAAATATCGTAGCTCTAGTGATGATAGTATTCAGGTCCACTGGCCGGCACTTATGTTCGAAGAAGTTGTTATCTCTAGTACGCCATAGCTGCCATAGAGAGACAGGAATAGAAGTTCTTATGGGAATGTTATTTGGAAGTAGTCAAAAATTTAGCGGACAACCATGGTAGGTTGTCAAGATGTTGAGAAGCAAAGTTGTTGATGAGGTTGGTAAGCTGCAGTTAGGCCTAGAACTGTTGTGCATTTGGAGGTTGGTCATGAGAGCACAGCCAAGTAAACTGAGCTATTTTTGGGGGAATACACAATATTTGACTTCTAGGATAAGGAGCGAGGGAGTCGTAACTGGACTTAACTGAAAATTAACCATCATTTTTGAGTGTCCAGATGAGTCTGTCATAGTTAGTGGACAATTATGGCAGGTATCTGCCATGAATGTGTTGTGTGATATGATCGGGCAGACAGAAGGACAAACTATGAAGCTGCCAGGAGACATTTGCGCAAAATAAATAAAAAAATAAAAAGGATATAGTCTGCTGCTCTTCATGCTCCAATAATGGCCTGTGGAGCCAGAAGTTTATATGGATACCTAGCCCCCTTGGGCCCTTGGCAATTAACTGTGGCCCAGTTGAGTAGATGGATTTTTTCTCTTAGAGGTGGTAGAGCACCAAAGATTTTTTTTATTTTTTTTATAGCGAATTCATTTGAGAAATACACATTTAGGAACAATGGCGTACATCCGATATTTCATAAACGGTGTCACGATTTTAAACAGTAATCAAATAATAATTCACTGTGACAAAATATTAAATAATATAATTCGAATTATTTTTATATAACATAACTCAAGTATATTACTATATGAATCTTAACTTTTTGAAATTTAATCAACATAACCTCATTGCAAATAATACTAAATACTCTTTTTATATGTACAACACCAAGTAATCGTACAAAAATTCATTATTTACTCAATTTTGTAAATTGTTCTTAATCAATTTTATTGTTTAGAAAGAAGATAAAGGGAAAAAATCCGAACAACTTATAATAAAGTCAAATAATTTATTGTTCCATAAAATATGCAAATGTGACTCTTGATTCATTGATTTAGTGTGATATTAATTGCGTAAGAGGTCAATGGTTCAAACCTCAACATATTTTTTATTTCTAGGTGAGGCACAAAATATTTAAAAGAAAAACTAGGTCATAATTCGAACTTGTTACATTTCATAACAGTTAAAGCGACAGCCAGTTGAGCTACAGAACTGCACTTATCAAGTGGTGTCACTTTAATAAACTTATTCTAATTTTTTCTGTTGGATCTGAATTATATATGCTTATTTAGTAAAATTTTCCGAGCAATCCGCCCCTGTTTAGGAATACTAATGTATTGCATGATATGATTCTGTTCGTACATATGATCAACCAATTACTGCTAAGAAAGTTCAAATGGATCGGAGTTACGCTCTGCATTGCCAGTGAGAAATGTCTAAAGCAGCACATCCAGGGTAGGAAGCACAAATTGAAGGAACAAGAAGAAAGGAAACATGAAATGACGACAAAAAAAGAAGCTAAAGTTGCTTCAAAGTTAGGAAAATTATTTATTTAAAAGTTTGAACCAGTTAAAATCTGTGAAGTTTGTGGAACTAAGAGGTCTCAATTTGCCAATAAGAAGACCGTTAAATGTTGCACTTGAAAAATGCCCCGAGTCTGGATGGATAAAGTTAAATACGAATAGATAGATCTATAGACTGAAAAAATGCTGGTCTTGACGGTTTGCTTCGCGATGATAAAGGTGTTTCTATATGTGCTTGCATCTCTAAGGTTCCATGTGATGATATCTTCTCGATTGCGTTATACTAGCTATATGGAGAGGTTTTACATCTCTGAATATGGGGATCAAAATGATATGAGTAGAATCAGACTCAATTAGTGCGGTGAAAGCCATTAAAAAAGAGCAACCATATAGTCAGAAGGCTAGTAGCTGTCTCAAACACATCTGGAGAATCTTGACCAAGTTTCAGAAGTACCAAATTACTCATTCGTGGCGTGAAACAAATCGAGCAACTGATTATTTATCAAAGATGGATATATCAGGAAGTGACATTGTTATATGGCCTACAGATTTTCCTAGTTCCCGTTGTAAATTTATTGCAGAAAATGCTCAGGGTAGCTGGTAACTTAGACAGTAAGCCCATCAAATGTGGCTGGAGAAAACCATATCTAGGATAGGATTTACAAGTACAAGGAAGCTGTTATATCAGCTGTTGTTGCTAACAGAATACTACACATGGAAAGTGGCAGGCTTGTAGTATATTATAAGGTAAATGTTTTCTTTTGAAACCTCGGTATGTATGTGAGCCAATTTATACGGTCCTCGACTAATCCACTACGTATCTGCTAATTGTACCCATTGAGATTTAGGCGCATTATAAAGTAGGTAATCTCTAACTCTGAAGGAGGATTGGAAGGTCCCAAATGCAAATTTGTTGTCTAATGCATCTTACGCTTGTGATGTGCTTCTTGTAAATAAGTTTCTCATCAAATTTGTCATTGATAGACTTTAAAAATTTAAATTTAACACATGATCTGAGTTACAGCCAAAACAAAGTGGATGTTCAAGTACACATAGATTATGAAACCATTAAACACAAAATTTTAAAAAATTCAAATTCATCTAATTTACGTAATACAATATCTATTTCATCCATATTATTAGGAAGTTAATAAGAAATCTACTACAGTACTATAAAAAATTTTCAGGAGCAATATCTCTTACTTGTGCTCTTATTATTTTGAAAGGTTCTCTCATCCATTCCTATCAAATCATGTGAACAACAAAAGAAAATTATTATCTATGTATTACTTTGATTATCTTACCATAAAGAATAATAAGGATGAATGCAACAACAATCTACAAGGTTACCATAAAACAACTAAAGAAATATGGTGGCTGGATAGAAAATGGATATTGTCTTTAAGCCAGAATCAGTTAATATATCTCGTTTCGACATATGATGTTTTCTTCGTCACTACTAGAAAATCATAAATTTCCGACGGAAAAAAATAGTCGGAAATTTCCGACGAAATCCGTCGGAATTTAAAAAAAAAAATCAATTATATCTTTTAAAATTTTTCGATCATATTTCAGACCAAATCGGTCGCAATTTTTGATGCAAAAGCCAGTTTAACTTATTTGACTTCAATTCTGACCGATTTAGTCGGTAGTTTTTTTTTAAAAAAGAAAAATTTAAAATGACAATTCAGACCGAATCGGTCAGAATTATTTTTTAAAACCCTACCTGACCCCGTTCCCTAAAAATAGAAACATTTCTTTTCTTCCTCCTTCTTCTCTCATCCTCCTCCTCTCTCCCTCTCATCCTTCTTCACGATACTCCTCGTTATAGGTAATGTATTTTTGCTCTCTCTCTCTCCCCTCCCCCCTCTTTCTCTGTCGTTACCTCCTCCCTTCTCCCTCTCCTTCCTCCTCCCTTTTCCCCTTAATTTTTTAACTTCTCTTTTTTCCGTTTTCAGCAGTGGTTCCACAGCGGCAGCGACACATTTCTTCTCCGCCATTATTTCTATCGAGGCAAGTACTTCGTTGACATATATATCTTATTTTCATTGTTAAATTTGTAGTAATTTTAGTTATTATAGGCTTATTAGATTTTCTATATATGAAAATCCTAGCTAGTTGAATTAGATATGGTTGAAATTTTAAGGGATTTTAGTTTTTGAATGATTCTTAATACAAAACAAAAAGAGAGAAGAATATCTTCTGTTCCTATTGGGATTTTGTTTAGTGAAATTCTTTTGTCACCATTATTATATAAAATAGATCGTCCAATTGTCCAAAAAATCAATGTCATGAATAGTCACTTAATTTTGGGTTAAACAAGTATATGTTAAGAAGTCCTAAATCTAATTTTAGCGATTGATTAACTTATTATCGAACTAAAAAAAGGTGACATGTTGGCATAAAGTAATTGAGAAAACAACGATAGGAAAGAAAGAAAATAAAATTTCACTTTCACTTCCAACGGTAATTAAGCCAAAGGGATGGAGGACTATGAGTGTACTGGAATAGAAGAAAGAAGATTGTTAAGAATTTGAAGAATCCAAAGACAACAATTCAAAATTGTGGGTTATTAATCTAGAAATAAATGAAAAGTTCTACATGCCTTATTGGATTGATTAACTTTGTAGTTTATTGATTTTAATTATATTAACTAGTTATAGTTTAAAGCTTTGGTGTAAAGCTTGTTGTACTAAGTTCATTGTTGCTTGTTAGTTTAATATTAGAATGATATTAAATTTAAATTTTTTCAATTTCAACATTAAGATTAATTTATAAATTTGAGAAATCATTAGTTAATTTGGATTATATGAACATTTAAGAAGCTATTCAAATTTAATTATTATAGTTAAAGACTTATATTATTTAGAATAGGGATTAATGTGAGATTTCAAGTGTTAAAATATACTAATTTAAGAAATAAAGTATATCAATTAAAGTGCTTTGACACAATGATACATATATATCTAAAAGGAACCTTTGAAAGAGTATAACTTTGTAATCAATTTAAATAAATCAAATTATTTTAAATATCTCATTTCTAGATTTCTATTTGTGTAGATGGAATTTGTGTATCGTAGATGGATGTATAATAGGAATCATCCTAATTGTACGGGGTTGAGGATGAATTTATTGAAGGGGTTGCTGAATTTATTGCTAAGGCTCAAACACTTGATGATTTTCTTATTGGAGGAAGGATTAGGTGTCCTTGTGTGAAATGTAAGTGTGTTAAGTTATTGGAAACATACAAAGTTAAAGTTCATCTTTACAAGAAAGAGTTTGTGGAAAATTATTATATATGGACTGTTCATGGGGAGAATCATGCTAGTTTAGATGATGTTAACTTTCATAATTCTTTTGGTGGTGAGGGTAGCCCCATTGGGAAGCATAATGTTGAAAATTCTTGATATAATAAAATGATGAGGGATGCTTCTGGGATATTTCCTAGGGTTCAATCCGAACCAAATGATGAGGCTAAGCATTTCAATGAACAGTTAGAGGAAGCTAGTCGTCCATTGTATGAAGGCTCGGTGCATTCCAAGTTGTTTGTTGCGGTTAGATTGCTACGTTTAAATCAGATAATTCTATTTCCCAAGCGGGCATGGATTCTATTACTGGGCTTATGAATGAACTTAATCCGAGCAACATTTACTTACCAAAAGATTTCTACACTGCTAAGAAATTGGTTTCTAAGTTGGGTCTTTCATCAGAGAGAATTGATAGTTGTGAGAGAGGTTGCATGTTATTCTATAAGGATGATGCATCTCTAGAGAACTGTAAATTTTGTAATCAGCTTCCAGTTAAAGGGATGCATTACTTACCTCTTATACCTAGGTTAAAGAGGTTGTATGCATCAATGAGCTCTGCTCCTCATATGAGATGGTACTATGAACATAGAAGGCCACCTGGTATTATATGCCATCCGTCAGATTGAGAAGCGTGGAAGCATTTTGATAGGGTGTTCCCCGAGTTTACTAGTGAACCAAAAAACATTAGGTTGGGACTATGCACAGATGGATTTACTCCATTTGCTATCTCTGCTGCACCATATTCATGTTGGCCAGTGTTTGTTATCCCGTATAATCTTTCGCCCGAGTTGTGTATGACAAGTCCATATCTGTTCCTAACTTGTATTGTTCCAGCTCCACAGAATCCGAAAAGTTTGATTGATATATACTTGCAGCCTTTGATTGATGAGCTACAATTATTATGGCATCATGGTGTGGAAACATATGATATATCAACTAAACAAAACTTCAGATTACATGCTTCTTTGATGTGGACTATAAATGATTTTCCTGCTTATGGAATGCTGTTTGGGTGGTCGACTGTTAGAAAGTTAGCTTGGCCTTGTTGTATGGAAGACACAAAAGCATTTACTTTGAAATATGAAGGTAAAGATACATGGTTCGACTGCCACCATAGATTCTTGCAAATGAATCATGAATTTAGGAAAAATACAAGTGCATTTATGAAGAACCGAACTGACTTTGAGGAACCACCGACCTGCTTGTGTTCAGAAGAAATTTGAAACAGAGTAAGGGATCTGCTTAAAGTTACATAGTCTCTACCATCTAAGATACCAGGTTATGGTATCACACATAACTAGACTAAACAGAGCATATTTTGGGAGTTACCTTATTGGAAGCACAATCTTCTTCGGCATGGACTTAAATGAATATTGTAGGCGAAGTGAGTTGTATCTGACATACTTTAACAAAAAGATTCAGAAGCTCAAAGCCAATTACACTTTCACCTTGGATGAGAGAAGAGAGATTTGTAGTTGGATTAACAATTTGAGGATGCTTGATGGGTACGCTTCAAATTTATCCAGGTGTGTTGACATGAAAGAATGGAAGTTGGCGTCAATGAAAAATCACGATTATCATATTTTCATGGAAGCATTGATGCCTATTGCATTCAATGCATTGCCTGATCAAATATGGAAACCGATTACAGAGATAAGTTGCTTTTTCAAGGCTTTGTGCCCTAGCACATTGAGGGTGGAGAACCTGATTTATATGGAGAGTAACATTATCTTAACTTTTAACAATCTGGAAAAAAAAATTTCTCTTGGTTTTTTTGATGTAATAGAACATCTTCCAATTTACCTTGCACAAGAGGCATGACTTGGAGGGCTAGTTCAATGTAGATGAATGTATCCCTTCGAGAGTTAAAACCATTTAATCATTTACCTTTTGTATTTGCTTTAAAGATTGTTTCGTCTAAAAGTAACACTATGCAGGACTATTGGCAAATGTAAAAGGACCGTAAAAAATAGATCAAGAATTGAGGGTTCGATATGCGAGGCATACGTGGCTAAAGAAATATCTTATTTCTGTTCATACTATTTTGAACATAATGTGCCATGTTTGAGAAATAGACCGAATAGGCATGATGATGGAGGCAAAAAATCGATCCTTTGGCACCAGCCTAGCAACTGTGAAAGGAATGGGGGTGGTCAGATGTCACAATTGCGACTGCCCCCTTCGCATTTGTGAAGTTAGCAGGCCTGGGCTTGGGTCGCAATAGCGCCCACTTGGTCGCTTTTGCGATACTAGTCAGCTTCGCAATTGCGACTTCTGTTGAGGCTGTCAGGGTTCACAATTGTGATCATGATTCGCAATTGTGACGGTTTGCAAATGCGAACCCTGTGTCGCAAATGCAACATCTGCAGTTGGACAAAAGGGCTGGGAGTCGGTTTTTTTTTTTAAAATCATATTCTCTCATTTGAGAACCCTAGATCTACAGGAGGCAATTTGGAGAGGGGATTTTCATCTACAAATATTAGGTAAGTGATTCTAATCAATTTACGACTATATTTCATGATTATATCCTAGATTTAACATCAAATATGTGAATCAATGAGGAAATTTGGGGATTTTTGTCAAAGTTTTGAAAAATGAGATTTGAGTTTTGAGAGTCAATTTGGACTCGAATTTAAAAACTAATCACATATATAGACTCGTAGGGTTATGAGTAGTCGTAATCTATCCTTGGACCCGAGTTTTGATCGGGCGAGCACGGGGTTGACCTTTTAGGAATTTTGTAAAAATCAAAGCTTTATCTATTACAATTGTTTTCCCTTGCATTGTTTGATGATATCAAGTCACTTTTGGTTAGATTGAGCTGTGTGAAGGCAAATTTTCTGGGAAAATCTTTTTTGGAGGGTTCAATTCGCCTAGTTGAGGTAAGTATCTTGCCTAACTTTGTGTGGAGATACTACCCCCTAGTATTTTGGTCGATTGTGCTATTTGTGTTACATGGAAGACATGTACGTGAGGTGATGAGTGCGTGTACGAGCTATGTATGATATTTTACCAGTTTAGGTTATTTAGACTCTTTCTATGTATTTAATTGAATTGTCATAACATATTATAATTCTTATTGTTAATCTGCTCTTACATGTGTTAGTCTATTGTTACATGTTTTATTTGACATTGTTAATACTTGTTGTACCTCTTACTTGTTATTTCGCTCTTATATGCTTTAGTTGAAGTTATTGTCTTCTTTATTGCCTTGTTACATCTTTAATTGTTGAATTACTTTACTTGAAGTTATTATTTCATGGAATATCTTCTTGTTGAGTAATTGGTGTTGGAATTGTGGAAACCGTTATCACATTGAGGTGAAGTTTTTAATTTTTGGGATATCTTTTTTGTTGAGAAATTTACATTCATTTTGGTATTATTGAAATTCTTGTGCACATTGTGGTTGAGCCATGGGCTTTTTGTTGTGGAAATATTGGTATTGTTGACTTTGTGGCAAGTTGTGGCATATGGACACTTGTGGTGCGAGTTGTGATTGTGTTGTGATATGGATACACATTCAGTGGTATAAGGCTAGTGGTTGAAACACATGTGGTAAGATATGGTAGGCTTGATACGTTGCTAGTAGGGGAGCTACTTGAAGCCACGTGGTGTGATAAGGTGCACTAAAACACATGTAGCTATTTTAGAAAAATAATTTTCAAAACTAAATGTAAAGGCTCAGATGGTAATATAAGGAAAGATTGTGATTGAAATTGTGAAATGTGAATACGAGGCGGTACCTCGATTGTGATCCTTGTTGTACATTTCATATTGAAAACAATTATTGGTTGAACAATTCTTGTTGCTTTTATTCTTCCTTGTCTTACCAGTTTCGTCCATATTTGATTACTTTTGGTTCTCAATATTTGTTTCCTTCTTGTTATCTTTTTTCTTAAAATACTGTCATTAGTTACGTACTAAGCTGCTTTGTTATCATTCATTTTCTCCGCTTTCCATTACTTCTCGTTATTAGATTATTTTTTTGTTTATCATGTCCTAGTAGGTGTCTTGACCTATCCTCGTCACTAATCTACCGAGGTTAAGCTTGATACTTACTGGGTACCATTGTGGTGTACTCATACTACGCTTCTGCACACCTTTTGTGCAGATACCAGGTACGTCTGTTCGTGCTGGACGCTAGTGGTTGATTGATTATGTAAGGCCCCATGAAATTTTTCCAAGGAATTTTAGGTTTTGTGGTGTCGAGGTAGGCTCACCTGTTTGAGGGTAGTATAAATACGGACCTTTTGGGTTGAAGAATGTATCACAGTGTTGGTGGAAAATATTTTGCTGAAGGGCCAATTATGCGGTCAGATTCTCGACCGCAAATCCATTCTGCAGGCCGCATAAGCGTCGCAGAGTTGAGCAGGGAGTTTTTTGAATTTTGAAGGTCGTTTTGCGGTCCATTATGCGACCGCATAGTAGTTTCGTGGTCCACATTCTCGTTGCAGATTTGGCTTGAAAAATTCCGTTGGGTCATTTTGCGGTCCCTTTTGCAACCGCATAAGGGGTATACGGACCGCAGACCGGTCACAGACCTGTCCAGACCATTCCCAGTTTTTGGGCATCACTTTCACGGTCCATTATGCGGACCGCATACCTGTTCTGCAGTTAGTTCTGCGACCACAGACCTGAGTTCGGAGGGTCCATTTCTTATTTTTATAACCCGATCCTGTTTTGATATATAGACTTTGGTGCTTATTTTTGGGCAATTATCTGATGACTTTAGAGAGAGGTGAGAGCATTTTAGAGAGAGAAGGAGGAAAGCTAGCATTTTAATCATCCAATCTTGCAGCAATCTTCAAGAATCAAGAAGCCATTCACTAGACCATTATCTACCTAGGTAAGACCTTGTCCTAAAATCTTCATGCAATTGTTATAGGTTTAATTAGGTTATGGAGTTGGAATTAGGCCATGCATGTATCGATAGCTTGTAGTATTTGAGGTTAATAAACTAGTTTGGGTAGTTTCTTGTTGAAATTAGTTGAGGGAGGAAGGGATTACCATTGTAGAGCTTTATAATCTATTTTGCATACTAGGTATTTGACAAAATTCTTAAGAGAGTTACACCATGTGAATCATTCTACTTATTATCCGATTTTCACTTTCTTCCTATAGATTGTTATTGCTAGAAGTGTTGGGACATTGTAGTAACTTAAGGAAAGCTCAAACAAGGTATTTTGGCTAAACTGATCTCTTAGAATTGAATTACATGATGTTCCCGTAAGTTTCAAGTATGGTTGGCTCAAGTTCCTAATTCCTATGTTCCGGGTTATTCCTTATAAACTTGGCTATTCCGAATGAGCCTTATGGCAGGAGATATACGTTCAAAGTATGGGTTGCGTATTAGAATGTTATGGCTTTGAGTCGTGTTTCAAATGAAAGCTAGTATGCCAAATTGTGTGAGAAAAACTCGATATGCTTAAGACTCTTAATTGCTCATATGTGTACCTTAGGTCTTGATTGAAAATGTCTATTTGTTGATAATGTATAAAGAGGTTTGAAAATGAAATAAGTGAATTGGGGATATAGAGTGTGACCAACGTGCCAAGAATGAAAGTTATACTTGTGGCTAGTGGTGCCAATGAAATAATAATGATGTGAGAAAGATTATGAAATGAGCTTTGATTCAACTATTCCCAAATTATTTCTAATGAACTTAAAGTTATGATTTCCAGAATAGTATATATGTTGATATTTGTGGTGATGATCCATGGAAGGAAAGATATGAAAATTTGGAATTTGAAATACGGCCACCGTGCATTGAATAAAGAATCTCGTAAATGGCCAACAGTGCCAAGGAAATATTGTTGTTGTGATTGGTTGAAAATACAAGTGGAGACTTATGCAATGCGAAAGATGATGAGATAAATATATTTGTGCTTTTGTTTCCCTTATGTGTAAACCAAATATGTTTTTGGGAGTATCATTAGCAAACCGAGGAAGGGTGGGTCATAAGGCTCACACTCGAAACTACACGTGCCGGTTTAGGGGTGGATTGTGATTATTCCCCTTATTTGGGATGAGATTATTCCCCTTAATTGGGATGAGATTGAAAATAGCTGTGATTTGGAAAATTCAACCCACACGGCATATGTGGGAACGCGGCCTAGCTGATCGGGTGGAGATCGGATGCCATGTTGCGCACATGGTGGTACTACTCTTGGTAACACTTTTTTTTCCGCATCACATGTCGAACCACATTGTTCATGGGGAGATGGTTTGTATATCAGTGCTAATGATCTCCTAACCAAAAATTTATATTATTTTCGTATTTTGAAAATTATTATGTTTTAACTGGGCGTTTGGATATTGTTGATTTTGACTTGTTGTTTCTATGGTTTTCCCTTTCTTATATGTGCATTTTATTTTGAAAGAGGACAGTTAGCTTTACATATTAGTACTATTCCATATGTACTAACATCCCTTTTGCCGGGGGTGCTGCATCTTCAATGGATGCAGGTGGTTCATCAGCGGGCAACTTTGGTCCTCGTTAGCAGTTACTCCCTATTCAATAGGTATTTGGGAGCCCTACTTTATTCTGGGCCGGATATCATTTGATGTTGTACTTTGTGTTTTGAGGTATGGATGGGGCCTTGTTGCCGGCATTTCCATATTACTCTTCTGTTGTACTTAGAGGCTCCGTAGACAGGTTGTGGGTGGTGTTTGATGTGGGAAATTGAACTAAAAATGTTGGTATTTGGAAAACATGTTTTTCATTATATCTATAGACTTGTAATATTTTGAAAATTATGAATGAAGCTGTAATGGGAATGAAATGGGAGTTGTTAATGAAATCTTTTCAGTGTATGATTAATGGAGTGCATCTCCTCTTTAATCATGGATGTGTTTAGGTAGAAGGAAATCTAATAGGCTTGGTCGGCCGAGTTTACTCGGTTGAGCGCTGGTCACGCTCCCCGAGGTCGGGGATTAGCTGCCTTTGGAGACTTCAAGGTATACCTGTTTGGCGTTCGCAAGCCTCGAAGTCACCTTCTGATTTTAGATATTCTACTATTCATTTCTTGTTCCAAAACATTATTGTATTCCGAGGCTATTAGCACATTCTTGTAGAGGTTATGACTCTGTTCCACCAGGTTTTAGGGAGTTGTTGACAACTGTACTGTTGAGTTCTATTATGATAGTGTAAATTGTTTAATTTGAGCTTTTATTATTATTTCTATTATTCTCAAATGCATGTTAGGCTTACCTAGTCTTAGAGATTAGGTGCTGTCACGACATCCTAAGGTGGGAAATTGGGATTGTGACCCAAAGGTATCGGAGCTCTAGGTTCATAGGTGTTACAAGTCATAAGTAGGTTTAGTAGAGTCTTATGGATCGGTACAAAGACGTCTGTACTTATATTCCAGAGGAACTGTTAGGAAAACTCCAATTGTTTGATTCTTATCGTGCAAATTTGTTTACTTTGAAATTTGAATCTTTGTCTTTCTATTCTCTTACAGACGGTGAGGACATGCACTGCTGGATCTGACGATTAGACACCTGCACCCCCTGCTAGAGCCGTGAGAGGCCGGGGTCAGGGCAGAGGCTGAGGAGGGGCATGTAGTGCAGCTAGAGCACCTTCCCAAGCAGTGAATGAGGAGCCACTATTAGCTCCGGTAGGAGGACAGGCACCCGAGGCGCCTGTTGTCACCCCTGTACTTCAAGAGACCCTAGCATAGTTTTTGAGCATGTTCGATACCCTAGCTCATGCGGGTTTGATTCCACTTGCACTAACCATATCTCAGGCTGGGGAAGGAGCTCAAACTCCCGTGGCTCGTACTCCAGAGAAGTGGGTTCAACTTGATCGGGTCCAGAAGGTTATGCCAGTGCATTCTGTTGTTTCGTTTTAGCCCGAGGTTAGGGCAGTGGCATCTGAGGAGGAGCAGCTTGGACTTGAGAGGTTCAAGAAGTATTATCCTCCTACTTACAGCGGCCTAGCTGCCGAGGATGCATAGGGTTTTCTAGAGAAATGCCATCGTATGCTCCGTACCATGGGGATTGTAGAGATGAGCAGAGTTGCTTTTACTACATTCTAGCTATCAGGAGCATCGTATCAATAATGGCGGGCTTACGAGGAGGGTAGCCCAGTCGATGCTTCTTCACTCACATGGATTCAATTTTCAGAGATGTTCTTAAGAGAGTTTGTTCCCCAGATCCTTCGTGATGCATGGCATACGGAGTTTAAGCAGCTGTACCAGGGGTACTATGACAGTGTGAGAGTATTCCATCAGATTAGTGAGTTGTCTAGACATGCACCTGCCTTGGTTTCTACAATAAGGGAGCGAGTCCGCCGATTCATCAAGGGGCTCAACTACGGTATTATATTCAACATGGCTCGAGAGTTAGAGACGAATACCTTATATAGGCAGGTGGTAGAGATTGCACGGATGTTGGAGGGTATGCGGGGTCGTGAGAGGGAGGACAGGGAGGCCAAAAGGCCTTGAGATTCTGGAGGATATAGTGGTCCCCGCGCCCCAACAGTAGACTTTCATAGTAGAGGCTATGTGAGCCATCCAGTTCATTCAGCACTTCCAGCTTCTAGTGGTGCTCGGCTATTCCGAGGTCTCAGGTTGCCTATTTTGCTGAGGCACTATCTAGTGCACCTCATGCACGGGGTGCCTTCAGCAGTCAGTTTAGTAGACCAGGCCCGAGTCAGCTTCAACAGCCATGCCTACCGAGAGCTTATTTTGAGTGTGGCGATACCCGACATATGGTGAGGGACTACCCTAGACTCAGGAGGGGTGTACCTCCACAGACTACTCAGGCTCCCTGGATTCCACCTGGTCCACAGGCTTCACGAGCCATGGTTGCTGCTCTAGTTTCCGCTCCACCTACACAACCAGCTAGGGGTGGAGGTCAGGCTTGTAGAGGTCGCCTTAGAGAGGGAAGGCCAGGCCGGATTATGCTTTTTCGGGCAGGACGGAGGCATTCGCATCAGACGCGGTCATCACAAGTATGGTTCCGATTTGTCATAAAGATGCATCAGTCTTATTTGATCCAGGATCAACTAATTCATATGTGTCATCTTACTTTGCTCCGTATTTGTATATATCTTGTGATTCTTTGAGCTCGCCTGTGTATGTGTCCATGCCTATAGGAGTTTCTATTATTGTGGACCGTGTGTATAGGTTGTGTTTAGTTGTTATTGGTGGTTTTGAGACCAGAGTTGATCTATTGCTACTGAATATGGTGGAGTTTGAAGTGATCTTAACATGGACCAGTTGTTGCCCCATCACGCTATTCTGGATTATCAAGCCAAGGTTGTGACACTAGCTATGGCGGGTTTTCCGCGATTTGAGTGGAGGGGTACATTGGACTATATCCATAGAAGAGTTGTGTCCTTTCTAAAGGCTCAGCGGATGGTTGAGAAGGGGTGTGATGCATATCCTACCTTTGTGAGAGATGTTGGTGCTGATACTCCTACTGTTGAGTCAATTCGGATAGTGAGAGACTTCTTTGATGTATTTCTAGCAGAACTTCCAGGCATGCCGCTCGATAGGGAAATTGATTTTGGTATACACTTGTTGCCGGGCACTCAGCCCATTTCTATTGCAACGTATCATTTGAAGGAGCCGCTGCAAGAGTTGCTTGATAAGTTCATCCGGCCTAGTGCTTTATCATGGGGTGCTCTGGTTCTGTTTGTGAAGAAGAAGGATGGTTCTATGCGCATGTATATTTATATGCGCATGTGTATTGATTATAGACAGTTGAACACAGATAAAATGAAGAATAGGTATCCATTACCGCACATTAATGACTTATTTGACCAGCTACATGCTGCTAGAGTGTTCTCAAAGATTGATTTGAGGCAGGGTGTCATTAGCTAAAGATTTGGGATTTGAATTTTCCAAAGACTACTTTCAGGACTCGGTATGATCACTATAAGTTTCTTGTGATGTCATTTGGGCTGACCAACGCCCCCGCAATATTTATGCATCTTCATGAACAGTATATTCTAGTCGTATCTTGACTCATCCGTCATTGTGTTCATTGACAACATCTTAGTGTACTCCTGCAGTCAGGAGGATCATAAGCAGTATTTGAGGATCGTGCTCCAAACCTTGAGAGAGAAGAAGTTGTATGCAAAATTCTCGAAGTATGATCTGGCTCGATTTAGTGGCATTTTTGGGTCATGTGGTGTCAAGTGAGGGGACCAAGGTAGATTCGAAGAAGATTGAAGCAGTTCAGAGTTGGCCCAGACCGTCTTCAGCTACTGAGATTTGGAGTTTCCTAGGTTTGGCCAGGTATTATCGTTGTTTCGTAGAGGGTTTCTCATCCATTGCTGCACCTATGAATAGATTGACCCAGAAGGGTGCTCTTTTCAGATGGTCCGAGGAGTGTGAAACGAGCTTTCAAAAGCTCAAGACTGCTTTTACTACAGCCCAATGTTGGTGTTGCCTATGGGTTTGAGGTCTTACACTGTATATTATGATGCGTCGTGTATTAAGATCGGTGTAGTTTTGATACAATAAGGTAGGGTGATTGCCTATGCGTCTCGGCAGCTGAAGGTCCATAAGAAGATTTATCCGGTCCATGACTTGAAATTGGCATCTATTGTTCATGCATTAAAGATTTGGATGACATTATCTGTACGATGTTCCATGTGAGGTCTATATCGACCATCGAAGTCTCCAACATCTGTTCAAGAAGAAAAGATCTCTATTTGAGGCAGCAGAGATGGTTAGAGTTGCTTAAGACTATGATATCACTATTCTATATCATCCTGGAAAGACGAATATCGTGGCCGATGCCTTGAGTCGAAAGGTGGAGAGTATGGGTAGTTTGGCATATCTACCGGCAACAGCGAGGCCACTAGACATAGATTTTTCGGACTTGGCCAATCAGTTTGTCAGATTGGATGGTTTGGAACCCAGTCGAGTTCTTGCTTGCGTGTTTTCTCGATCTTCCTTATATGAGCGCATCAGAGAGCGTTAGTATGACGACCCCCATTTGCTTATCCTTAAAGAAACGGTACAATATGTAGATACCTAGGAGGTTTCTATTAGAGATGATGGTGCGTTGCGGATGCAGGGCCGATTATGTGTACCCAATGTAGATGGGCTACGTGAGTTGATCCTTTAGGAGGTCCACAGTTCGCGGTACTCCAATCATCCAGGTGCCGTTAAGATGTATCAGGATTTGAGGCAACACTAGTGGTGGAGGAGAATGAAGAAAGATATAGTGGAGTATGTGGCTTAGTGCCTAAATTGTCAGCAAGTGAAGTATAAGCATTAGAGGCTGGGCGGTTTGCTTCAGAGACTTGATATCTCCGAGTGGAAATGGGAGCATTTTACCATGGACTTTGTTGTTAGGCTCCCACAGACTTCAAAGAAATTTAACGCAGTATGGGTGATTGTGGACAGGTTGACCAAGTCGGCCCATTTCATTTCGGTGGTGATTACCTATTCTTTTGAATAGTTGACTCAGATCTTTATTCATGAGATTGTTCGTCTCTACGGTGTGTCAATATCTATTTTCTCCGATCGAGGTATGCAGTTTACATCGCGTTTCTGGAGAGCTGTATAACGTGAGTTAGGCACACGGGTTGAGTTGAGAACATCATTTCGCCCCTAGACAGACGGGCAGTACGAACGCACTATTAAGATCTTAGTGGATATGCTTTGTGCTTGTGCTATGGATTTCGGGGGTTCTTGGGATAAGTTTTTCCACTTGCAGAGTTCACCTACAACAACAACTACCAATCGAGTATTCAAATGGCTCCTTATGAGGCCCTCTATGGGAGACAGTGCCGTTCTCCAGTTGGTTGGTTTGAGCCGGGCGAGGATAGATTGTTGGGCACATATTTGGTTCAAGATGCCTTGGAGAAAGTCAAGTTGATCTAGGTCGGCTTCGTACAACTCAATCTAGGCAGAAGAGTTATGCCGATTGCATTTATGGTTGGAGAGAGGATTTTTCTTTGAGTTTCACCCATGAAGGGTGTAATGAGGTTCGGGAAGAAGGGCAAATTGATCCCTAGGTATATCGGTCCTTTTGAGATCCTTGAGAGAGTGGGGGAGGTGGCCTACAAGCTTGCATTTCCACCCAGCCTATCGGCGGTTCACCCAGTGTTCCATGTTTCTATGCTCCGGAAGTACTATGGCGATCTATCCCATGGATTAGACTTCAGCTCAGTCCAATTAGACAAGAATTTGACTTATATTGAGGAGACGGTGGCTAACTTGGATAGACAGGTCCGGAAGTTGAGATCAAAGAACATTGCTTTAGTGAAGGTTCAATGGAAGGGTCATCCGGTCAAGGAGGTTACCTGGGAGACCGAGCATGACATGCAGAGTCGTTATTCTCACCTTTTCATCACCTTAGGTATGTCTCTATGCACATTCATGGATGAACATTTTTTTAAGAGGGAGAGAATGTAACAATCCGACCGATCATTTTGTTTTGCATCTCGTTTCCTTTTTTATGCTTCATACATGTGTAATTTTGGTTTTATAACTTACGGTGTTGATTGGTTCCGTACCGAGACGGTTTCAGGTTGATTTTGACCCTTTGGTCCTTGGCTTAGAAGCTTAAGTTATAAATGTTGACTAAACTTTGACTTTTGTAAAAATGACACTGGAATGGTATTTTGTTGGCTCCAATAGCTTCGTATCATGATTTTTGACTTGGGCGTATGCGTGGAATCTAATTCGGAGGTTCATAGGTTGATTTGTGTTGTTTTCACGAAAAATGAGAATTTGAGAATTAGAAGTTTGGCCACAGGTTGACTTTTGGCTATTGGGTTCTAAATTTGGTTTTGGGACTTGGAATAGGTCAGTGATGCTATTTAGAACTTGTTTGCAAAATTTGGTATATTGGAGTTGATTTGATATGATTCAGATGCCTAGTTGCAATTTTAGAATTTCTTGAACTTTAATTTAAAATTTATGCGTTTTGGTGTCCGATTTGTAGTTCTAGACGTTATTTTTGTGCTTTGATTGCGCGAACAAGTTCGTATGATGCTTTTAGATTTGTGTGGATGTTTGGTTTGGAGCCCTAAGGGCTCGGATGAGTTTCGGACGTGATTCAGAATGGTTTGTACTGAAAATGGAATTGCTGGTATGCTGGTGCTCTATTATCGCAATGGCGAGCCCCACCTCACAATTGTGAAGGGGGCAGGGCGTGGTCAAATGTCGCAATTGCTATTTTCCCCTTCGAATTTGCAAATTCAGCATGCCTGGGCTTAGGTTGCATTTGCGACCACTTGGTCGCTTTTGCGATGGTAGTCAGCTTCACAATTGCGAAGCCTTTATCGCAATGGCGACTTCTGTTGAGGATGTTAGGGTCGTAAATGTGATCCCTAATTTGCAATTGTGAGGGTTCACAAATGCGAACCCTGTGTCGCAAATGCGACATCTGCAGCTGGACAAAAGGGTTGGGAGTCGGGCTTTTTCATCATTGTCTCTCATTTTAGAATCCTAGACTCTGTAGGAGGCGATTTGGAGAGGGTTTTTTCCAATTCATCTACAAACATTGGGTAAGTGATTTTAATCAATTTCCAATTATATTTCATGATTATATCCTAGATTTAACATCAAATTTATGATCAAAGACGAAATTTTGGGATTTTTGTCAAAGTTTTGAAAACTAAAGATTTGAGTTTTGATAGTCGATTTGGACTTGAATTTGAAAACTAATCACATAAATGGACTCGTGGGTTTATGAGCAGTCGAAATCTACCCTTAAACCCGGGTTTTGACCAGGCTGGCCCGGGGTTGACTTTTGTTGACTATTGGAGTATTTTTTAAAGATCAAAACTTTATCTATTGCAAATTTTTTCCCTTGCATTGTTTGATGATATTAAGTCACTTTTGGTTAGATTTGAGCCGTGTGGAGGCAATTTTAGGGGACGCTAGTTCCGAGGGTTGAATTGACCTAGTTGAGATAAGTATCTTGCCTAACTTTGTTGGGGGAGGGGGGGAGGGGGAAGGTGGGGACTACCCCTTAATATTTGAGTTGATTGTGCTATTTGTGTTATCTGAAAGACATATACGCGAGGTGACGAGTGTGTACACGGGCTATGCATGGTATTTGACCGGTTTAGGTTATTTAGACTCTTTCCATGACTTTAATTGAATTGTCATAACATGTTATAGTTCTTATTGTTAATCTGCTCTTAGATGTATTAGTCTACCCTTACATGCTTTATTTGACATTGTTAACACTTGTTTTACCTCTTATTTGTTATTTCGCTCTTATATGCTTTAGTTGAAGGTATTGCTTTCCTTATTGCCTTGTTACATCTTTTATTGTTGAATTATTCTGAAGTTGTTATTTCGTGGAATATCTTCTTGTTGAGTTATTGGTGTTGGAGTTATGGAAACCGTTATCACATTGAGGTGAAGTTGTTAATTGTTGGGATATCTTTCTAGTTGAGAAATTTACATTCATTTTGTTATTATTGAAATTCTTGTGTACATTTTGATTGAGCCATGGACTTTTTGTTGTGGAAAAATTGGTATTGTTGACTTTGTGGCAAGTTGTGGTTGTGTTGTGATATGGATATGCATGTGCTGGCATCAGGCTAGAGGTTGAAACGCATGCAGTGAGATATGGTGGGCTTGATGCGCATGTTGCTAGTAGGGGAACTACTTGAAGCCACGCGGTGTGATAAGGTGCGCTAAAACGCGTGTAGCTATTTCGAGAAAAATAATTTTCAAAACCAAAAGTAAAGGGTCACGAGGTGATATAAGGAAAGATTGTGATTGAAATTGTGAAATGTGAATACGAGGCGGTACCTCGGTTGTGATTCTTGTTGTGCATTTTGTATTGAAAATAGTTATTGGTTGAATAATTCTTTTTGCTTTTATTTTTCCTTGTCTTACTAGTTTTGTCCATATTTGATCACTTGTGGTTCTCAATATTTGTTTCTTTCTTGTTATCTTTTGGTTTAAAATCCTATCATTAGTTTACATACTAAGCTGCTTTTGTAAGGCCCCGTTAAAATTTCCTAATGATTTAAGATTTTAAAGTGCGCCAATGATATTTGGGAATAACGTATTCCATTATTAAAGGAGACCCATGGGATAGAACCACATCATTTTGAAATGAAAATATACGTTTAAGGTGTGTTGGAACATACTAAGGATTTTTGTGAATGGTAAGAATTTCTGTAGAACAAGTTGGATACATTAAATGAAAAATGATGTCTCAATTAGCACAAGACCCGTCTTCAAACAAATAAACTACCTCAATATTAAGACTTAGGCGGTGACAATAAATCCCTATGAGTCTAGTTTCTAACGCTTCAAACCGTTTTTCATTTGGACATTTCTACAAGAAGTTATGACCAAATTACCAAGGCTGGTAGAGGAGTGAACTGTGGATGCAAAGCATCCGAGGCCGCATCAGAAAGAAGGGCTAGCAGTGAAGTGCTGCCATAGCATTCGAGGTAGCATCCGAAACCCAGAAATCTGGGCCTATAACTACAATTTCGGGGTTCATTTTCCCCACTTCACTTGGACGAATTTTGGAGCTCTTCTCCACTCACTCAAGACCACCAACTCCCCTCTTCTTCAAGGTAAGCAATACCCATTATATTGGTGTGAAATCCCATTATTTCTACGCTAGTATTGATGAAATCTACACATAAAATACTTAGATCTTCTAGAAATTTCTTCAAGAACTCAAAATAGGGTTTTGCAAGATTTCTTTTAAAAGGTAATACTACACCCTTAGACTCACATGTATGGATATATTATGTGAATATGAGTATGAATTAAGTATTGGAACTTATGGTATGGTGATTGAAAGCCATAAGTTCCCAATTTAAATACATAACCATTGTAGAGATTGAAAGGTGATTATTTGATGGAATTTTGTTGGTTGTGTGTGGATGGATGGTCATGTATGTGATGTTGGAAGTTATGAATTGTTTAAGAATGATGGTGGGATAAATTCGTGGTAAATGATAGTAGTTGGATAAACTAATTCTATGGTTAATAGGTATAGAGATTCATGCCTACTAGGTGTTTTACAAAATGCCAAAATGGCCTAAATTATGGAATTTGTTACTAATATTGGTCCCATTGGATGTTGTTATTGTAGATCGAAGTTACTTAGTGTAGTGGATTCTAGTAGTGTTATTAAGGGATAAATTAGGTATGTTGGCTAAACATCTCTCTTAGAATCGAATTCCATAATATTACCGTACGTTTCAAGCATGGTTGGCTCAAGTTCCTAATTCTTATGTTCCGAGTTATTCCTTATAAATTTGACAATTCCGAGTGAGTCCTATGTCAAAAGATATATGTCAAAGTATGGGTTGTGTATTAAGATGTTATGGCTTTGAGTCATGTTTCAAAAGAAAGTTATACTTGTGGCTAATAGTGCCAATAAAATGAAATGATGTGAGAAAGGTTAAGAAATGAGCCTTGATTCGGTTGTTCCAAATTGACTTCGAAAATAGATTTGCCTAAAAGCTTATGTGCTCAAGTGATGCCCACATGTGGCTGTTTTAACTAATGCTATGCTTTGTAAGTATTTTCGATGTGTTTTGCGTTCTTACATATTCGTGAGTGGAGATTGTGTATTATCCTTTTTGGGGAAAAGTATTTCAAGAATAAAGGATGTGTTACTTGTTTATGTTGTAACTCGCGCTTCGATTGCCAACCATTTTACTCTATTTCTTGGAAAGAAATGTATTGTGTTTAAAGTCTTCATTTCTAATCAGCTTAAAATTGTGATTTCGGAATATTATATTTGTTGGTATTTATGATGATGATCCATGGAAGAAAAGATATGAAAGTGAGGAATATGAAATACGGCCATCGTGCCATGAATAAAGAATCTTGTGAATGGCCAAAAGAGCCAAGAAAATATTATTGCTGTGATTGGTTGAAAATACTAGTGAAGTATTTATACAATGTGAAAGATGATGCAGTGAATATGAAATATATTTGTGCTTTTGTTTCCCTTGTGTGCAAACCCAAAAAATATGTTTTTGGGAGTATTATTAGCAAACCGAGGAAGGGTGGGTCATAAGGCCCATACCCAAAACTACACGTGCCGGTATGGGGGTGGATTTTGATTATTCCCCTTATTGGGATGAGATTGAAATATTGATGTGATTGTGGTTATTCCCCTTAATTGGGATGAAACGGATAATAGTTGTGAATTGGAAAAGTCAATCCACACGGCATATGTGGGAAGGCAGCCTAGCTGATCGGTGGAGATCGGACATGTTGCGCACATGGTGGTATTGCTCTTGGTAACACCTTTTTTTCGTATCACATGTAAAACCACATTGTTCATGGGGGGATGGTCTAGCCGATCGGGCGTGATCGGACTCCGTGCTAAAAATGTGGTAGTATATTGGTGCTAATGATCTCCTAACAAAAAATATATATTAATTTCCTATTTTGAAAATTGTTATGTTTTAACTGGACATTTGGATATGGTTGATTGTGACTTGCTGTTTCTATAGTTTTCCCTTTCTTATATGGGCATTCTATTTTGGAAAAGGATATTTAGCTTTACATACTAGTACTATTCCATATGTACTAACGTCACTTTTGCGGGGGCGCTGCATCTTCAGTGGATTCAGGTGGTTTATCAGCGGGCAACTTTGATCCTCTTTAGCAGTTACTCCCTATTCAACAGGTTTTGGTGAGCCCTACTCTATTTCAGGCCTGCTGTAATTTGATGTTGTACTTTGTATTTTGAGGTATAGCTGGGGCTTTGTTGTCGATATTTCCATATTACTCTTCTGTTGTACTTAAAGGCTCTGTAGATAGGTTGTGGGTGGTGTCTGATGTTGGGGATTGAGCTAGAAGTGTTGGTATTTGGCAAATATTTTTTTGATTATATCTATAAACTTGTAATATTTTTGAAATTATAATGAAGCTGCTAATGGTAATGAAATGGGTGTTGTTTATGAAATCCTTTCAATGTTTAATTGATGGAGTGCAACTCCTCTTTATTCATGGATGAGTTTGGGTAGAAGAAAATCTTATAGGCTTGCTCGGCCGGGTTCACTCGGTTGGACGCCGGTCGCGCTCCCTGAGTTCGGGCATTACAACTTTGCTATCATTCATCTTCTCCGCTTTTCATTACTTCTCGTTATTGCATTTTTGTTCTATTTATCATGTCCTAGTAGGTGTCTTGACCTGGTCTGCTCTCTACTCTACCAAGGTTAGGCTTTATACTTACTAGGTACCGTTGTGGTTTACTCATACTATGCTTCTGAATATCTTTTGTGTAGATCCAGGTAGGTCTGCCCGTACTGGACGCTAGTGGTTGATTGATTAGCTGCCTTTGGAGACTTGAAGGTACACCTGCTCGGCGCTCGCAGGCCTCGAAGTCACCTTCTAATTTTAGATATTCTACTGTTTATTTCATGCTCCAAAACAGTATTATATTCCAAGGCTAATAGCACATGCTTGTAGAGGTTATGACTCTGTTCCACCAGGTTTTGGGGAGTTGTTGACAGCTGTATTGTTGAGTTCTATTATGATAGTGTAAATGGTTTAGTTTGAAGTTCTATTATTATTTCTGTTATTCTCAAATGCATGTTAGGCTTACCTAGTCTTAGAGACTAGGTTGCATCACGACATCCTAAGGTGGGAAATTGGGGTCGTCACCTAGAGGTGGTCTTATGGTCGACTGTTCTTCTTGCGAGCCTGGTGGTGCAACCATTTTGGACTCTCTTAAGATGTTATCCTTACTTCAAAAGAACCCCCTTTGATGCTAATTATTATTGTAAGGTGCACCTAGACATAAGAGGGTGGGGGGGGGGGGGGAATT
>MCJB01006557.1:270606-288455 GCA_002018475.1 Nicotiana obtusifolia
GGTGAATTATGCTTTGCTCGAGTTTCACCTATTGAAGAACTTGGTTCTTCGATCTGTTTATCCGGAAATAAATAGAAAGTAATGTGCAAAAATAAAGAGCACAAGAAATTTTATATGACAACTCCTTGCTCAAGGTAGGAAAAATCACGTCCTACTTGTATAGGATTTTCCTCAAACTTCACAAAAAAACAATATGGATTTTAAGTAAACTCTATAACCAAAGAGACTAACTCTACTGCCTTAACTCTTACAATCAACTCAATTTTAGGTTGCAAAACCTATAGCCAAAAGGACTAAACTCTAGTACCTTAATCCCTACAATCAACTCGATTGTAGCTAAACTTTCATGACCATAAACTCTAACATAGAAAGCAACACTAATTCCCTAGATTATTTACCTACAGAAATACTTCTCAATAGCAAAATAGGTACAATTTAAGAATAATGAATAAAGACACAATAACTTAAGAACTTAACCACATCATCTTCAAGATCAATTCTTCAGTTGTGCAACTATCCTTGAAAGCACCTTATTGTTGTGATTGTTATTTGCCGTGAATGATTCTTTGTAATTGCATGAAATAGCATAAATATCAACAACCGCTATAAGACTCTCTATACATGCGTGAAGATGGGCCAAATATTCCTCCAATTTTTATTCCAAAACCTAGAAAAATTCGACTTTAGCGCATAAGGAAATGAATCCTATAAGGACTTGGTTTCTTTCCTTAAATATCTCCTACTTCGCATGCCTTTCCTTTTATGCAAGTATTCCCATAAATTGAATCCTTGTTGATTACGAATTCTTTAAACTGGTACAATTCTTTGTAGCACATAAAATGAAAAATTCCATAGATGACATTGCTGAAGAATCTTTCTTGCGTTAGGAATGTGTTTTCAGCTATTGATCAACGATCACATAAATGGACTTGATTCTTAGATATCTACTTGACAATTCATCATGATAATTTATTAGTACAAAATATATCTTCAAGGGACCTGGTTCATCAAAGGCTATTTGTTAATCATCAAAATTAATTTTAGCTCAAGTCAACAATATAAAAAATGAAGTGTAACTTGTCTAGTCGAAGGGAAAGTATCACAATGAGCTGACATAAAGCTACATTTATTCTTAAAAGCGTGAATCTTTCTTAAGACTGCGATACGGGCGTGTCCCACTTTCGTATGCCATATCTTTAAGCCTGCCACTTCTCTCATAGCTAGGGATCTATTTTGTTCCTTAACTCCATTATTCTGTTTTGACTATAGTAAGTAAAACCCATCATATTACTTACCAATAACCTTAACCCTCCCAATGAAGAGTCTCAAATGGTACAAAATCAAGGATAGAAGAAAACACAACAATTTCACTGACTAGTTACTTTAGATACTAAAAACAAGTTAAATTTAAAGGCGGGTACATACAAAACAACTTTAATTACATCACCTCCAGCTAAGTGAGAATAACTCATTCCCTCTAGCGCACATTGACCAAATGGTCAATGTAACGATAGGATACGAACTACTTTGTTCCATGTGATACAATATTAAACTAAGA
This sequence comes from Nicotiana obtusifolia, assembly GCA_002018475.1. NCBI lineage: Eukaryota > Viridiplantae > Streptophyta > Magnoliopsida > Solanales > Solanaceae > Nicotiana > Nicotiana obtusifolia. The sequence goes on from MCJB01006557.1 coordinate 272,165, forward strand.
ATGCAAGGAAACAAAGATAGAAGCAAGACACTCGATGATCTACCAAGACTATAAGTAGGAACTAGTCTACTTACCTTCTCGATGAAGCCAAAGAGAACCTATACTATGCAAACAACCCTCAAGATAACTAAGGACTTGCAAGCTGTGTGCTCAATAGGAGGAACAAGGTCTATATGGATTCACACCAAGTATTGGACAAGTTCACACAAGGAAGTTTGGTGAGCAATAAGCCGCCGATTTTGATTAATAATAATGGTCAAAAGGTACTAAAAATAATATAGTCTTGAGGCTTATATATGATGAGCCTTAACCTGAATTAACTAGGAAAAGAATAACTAGAAAAAAGCCAATAATATGGCTAAGTGTCAAGTGATCACGCAGGACCAAATAAGTACCATTGTCTTACTCAAAACTAACTACGCAAAATAACTACTAAGAGCTAGTTGAGGCGTTCATTGGGTTCTCGGCCTCAACTAGTGCACGACCGCATGATCCTCCTTCTCCAAGGCTAATTAACGCCTGGATCTTCATCACCATTAAGTGGATATCATGAAGTTTCTTAGCTTGACTCCTCGTGAATGGTCTCGAAGGCATGAACGTACCTTGATCACGCTGGCCTGCATCATCCTCCCCTTCTTGAGAAGATTTCGTTCGCAAAATCGAGCAATCATCATCTCTTAGAGCGGCGCTACCTGCAACACAAGGACTTAAGTCAGAAACGTTGAACGTTTTAGAAACACTATGCTCACCGGGCAGGTCTATAACATAGGCGTTGTTATTGATCTTCTGCAGCACTTTGAATAGACCATCTCCTCGCGGGGCTAGGTTCCCCTTCCTTTGTTTCGGGAACCTCTCCTTTCAGAAGTGCACCCAAACCCAATCACCTTTCTTCAAGTCCAGCTTTTTCCTCCCTTTATTCTTCTTGGTTGCCACTTTCTCATAAGCTTCCTCCAAGTTCTTCCTCACCTTAGCATGTAACTCGAGCAACGTGGCTGCCCGATTTTCATCATCAACACTAATAGCTGCATCTCTCGGCAAAAGAGTAAAATCAAGCGTTATCAAGGGATTAAAGCCATAAACATATTCAAATGGAGTTATGCTAGTCATTTTACGCACAATTCTATTATAAGCATACTCCATATTATGCAATCTATCAGCTCAGGTTTCGCTTTCCCTTTGATCATAGCTCGAAGAAGAGCTCCCAAGGTTCGGTTAACAACCTCAGTCTGACCGTCAGTCTGTGGATGATGAGACGTAGAAAAGAACAGTTTGGTGCCAAGAGAACCCCACAAGCACTTCCAAAAGTGACTCAAAAATTTTGCATCCCTATCACTAAAAAAAGTACGAGGCACACCATGCAGCTTTAACACATTAGCAATAAACAAGGAAGCAACATGTTGTGCATCATCACATTTTTTACAAGGAATGAAATGAGCCATCTTAGAAAACCTATCAACAACCACATAAATACTATCATGACCACCCCTAGAACGAGTAGCCCCGTCATGAAATCCATAGAAATATCTACCCAAGGACTAGTAGGGACGGGTAAGGGAGTGGAAAAACCATGATTACTAGATCTAGATTTATCTCGTTTGTAGTCTAAACAAGCTCCACAAACACGCTCAACATCACGCGTCATGTTAGGCCAATGAAACTGCTCCCCTAATATAGCCAAGGTCTTATCTACCTCAAAGTGACCCATCAAGCCCCCACAATGTGCCTCACGCACCAGTAAATCGCGCCATGAAGGCTTGGGTATACAAACTCTCCCCTTCTTAAAAAGGGATCCATCATGCCATTGATATTTCTCTACTCGCTGCCCACTAGCTATGGAGTCACACACACTCTTAATCTTTGGGTCATACATATATATAGACTTAATACTCTCAAAACCCATCAGCCTAGATGCTAATGTGGTAGCCAAAGCAAACTTCCTAGAGAGCGCATCAGCCGCTACATTCTCCTTTCCCTTATTGTAATGAATTATGTAAGGGAAACTCTCAATGAACTCAATCCACTTGGAATGCCTTTTGTTCATCTTCTCTTGGCCACTAAGATGTTTGAGTGACTCATGATCACTCCTAACGAACTCTTTAGGCCATAATTAGTGTTGCCAATGAGCTAGAGCTCTCACGAGGGCATACAACTCTTTGTCATACGTAGAGTAATTCTAGGCAGCCCCCTTCAACTTCTCATTGAAATAGGCAATAGGCTTCCCATCTTGCATAAGAACACCTCCAATTCCCACCCCTGAGGTGTCACACTCAATTTCAAACGCCTTACTAAAATCAGGCAATTGTAGTAACAGGGCAGAACTAAGCCTACATTTCAGCTCTTGGAAAGCCTTCTCTTGAGGCTCTCCCCACACAAAGGGCTTATCTTTATTTACCAACTCAGTGAGTGATGCTACTGTGGTGCTAAAGTCCCTAAAAAAATGTCTGTAGAAACAAGCTAGACCATGGAAACTCCTAATATGCGAAACAGTAGTAGGAGTAGGCCAATCTCTAATAGCTTCAACCTTAGATTCATCTTCCTCAACACCATTAGCACTTGCTACAAACCCTAGAAAAACAACTCTCTCCATACAAAAGGCACACTTCTTATAATTAACATAGAGCTTCTCAGCCCTCAATACATCAAGTACTTGCCTTAAGTGATCAACATGGTCATCTATACTTCGGCTATAAATCAGAATATCATCAAAATAGACGACCACAAACTTATTAATGAATGGCTTAAGTATATGGTTCATTAGTTGCATAAATGTACTAGGTGCATTGGAGAGACCAAAAGGCATCACCAACCATTCATACAGACCAAACTTGGTCTTGAACGTAGTTTCCCACTCAGCACCCGATTTCATATAGATTTGGTGGTAACCGGACCTAAGATCAATTTAGAAAGCATACTTGAACCACTTAACGCATCTAGCATGTCATCTAATCTAGGGATGGGATGACGATTCTTTATCGTTATTTTGTTGACTGCACGGCAATCAACACACATTCTCCATATGCCGTCTTTCTTTGGAACCAAGATCACGGGCACGACACATGGGCTCAGACTCTCACGAACCAACCCCTTAGTTAACAACTCATCCACTTGCCATTGCAACTCATTGGTATCTTGTGGGTTGCTTCGGTAGGCTGGTTTGTTATGAATTTTTGACCCCGGAACAAAGTCAATTTGTTGTTCTATTCCCCTCAATGGAGGCAGTCCACTCAGCAACTCCTCGGGAAACATGTCCACATATTCCTGCAAAACATCATCAATAACACTAGGCAAAGGGTGAATGTTAGTTCCTTCTTCATTAGAACTTAAGTAAACACCCTTATGAACTAGGCAAATTAATAGTTTAGAGCTACCATTACCTCGTAAATACTCACCTGGTTGCATCATGGCACAAATATTATCTGGCAGGGCTGATGTGTTGGCAATGTCTACGGCCTCAGGTTTAGTCCCCATAGGAGATTTAGCTCTAGCCGCCTCTTTCAACTCTCGCATGCGCTTGTAATCATCACTAACTTGTTTAGGTGTCAAGGGGTTGAGTGTATAACCCCTGCTCTTTAGCTTGGCCGCATAAATGTTGGCCTTGCCATCATGAACGACACACCTATCAAATTTCCAAGGCCTGCCCAACAATAAATGGCAAGCCTGCATAGGCACTACATCACACATGAGCTCATCTTCATAAGATCCCACCTTAAACTTAATAAGCGCCTGCTTTACTACCTTTAACTCACCACACTCGCTCAACCACTGCAACCTATAGGGATGGGGATGTTTTATTGTGGACAAGTTAAGTTGAGTCACCAGCATTTGACTCACTTCATTAGTGGAACTACTCGAATCAATTATCATCGAGCACACCTTTCCCTTCACCCTACATCTAGCATGAAACAAGTTCTCACGTTGCACATCTCCTTCCTCCTTTACACTCATGGTACTCAAGTTCCTACGCACCACTAAGAACATATTCACTCCCTCATCTTCCACTACCTCTTCGTCACGCTCAACTAAATCAGCCCCCTTATCTTCCCCAATCTCCTCAGCACTCTCGACCTCACAAACAGTACCATCATCAAGAATAAGCATGGTCTTTCGCGTAGGATAGTCCTTAGCAAAATGCCCATAGACTTTACATTTATGACAATGAAAGGAAGATGCACTAGGAGAATTAAGTTGAATTTTAGAGTTACCTCCGGACCCCTTAGGATCATATTTAGGCGTCACCTTTTCGGCTGGCCCTTTCACCTTGCGGCTCACACTTGCTCCACCGGTGCTCGGCGTTCTCCACTCCTTGTTTCAACGCATGGAAGTAGAATCAGAACTTCCTCTATAGTGAGTTTCCTTGTCTTCTTTAATCATATTTTCAACTTCAATGGCAGCTAGGAGTACATCATGAAGAGCAACAAATGCGTGTAGCCTCAACTGATTGGATATGTCACGATTCAACCCATTCTTGAACCGCATAATAGCCTCATCCTCTTCTTCAACTTCCATGTCAAGTAATAAGCGGATCTTCTCAAAGTCATCATAATATTCTTCCACGGATTTTAGCCTTTATTTCAAATCATATAACCTCCGAAGTTGCTCTTGTTTGTGCTTTGGGTTGACATATTTACGAGTCATTAGTTGCTTCAATTCTCTCCATGTTATGCATGCGGGCTGGTTATGTCTAGTTCTTGATCTTTTCTCAGCTTCCCACCAAGGAGAAGCATAGAACTCAAAGGCAGCGATGGCATACGTAGCCGTCTTTTCCTCGATCATATCATTGATTTCAAATATCCTCTCAACTTGACGTCGCCATTCTAAAAATCGGTCAGGATCACTAATTCCCTTGAATGCAGGGATAGTAACCTTGACACTGTTCAAGCCATTATCACGGCCACCACGGGCTGGTTGAAAGCCCTCATAATATTCAACATGTTCATTGAACTCAGGCTCTAAATTCCTTCCACCAAAACCTCCAAGCCTCCCTCTAGGACCACGGTAAAAACCACGTCTTCCCACATGGTCACGACCCCCATATGGTTGTCTCACCCTCGGGTCTCGCTGCCCTAGATTGTCATCATCAAACTCCTCAAACTCAGGTTGGTCATCCTCACGGGCTGCCCTTATTTCCCCGGCGGGCGCTACATTTCTTCGGGCTGGCACTAATGGTGGTATAATACCCTGGGGAATTCCCAAGGTCCATACATTTTGAGCATCTCCGTCCCTCAACTCGTTTTGGCGAGCCACTTCCGCCAACTAGTCGGGTCTGACGGTGGAACCATCACTAGTTCCTTCTCCGGCATGTTTCTGATTGCTAGTGGATTTTTTAAAATTCTCTATTTGGGCGCTAATTGCCCTTACTTCAGCTAAGAGCTCGGCTAAAGTAATGTAGGTTACAATCTCCTTCCTTAACTATGTACCTGCAAAAGAAACAAGAGTAGAGAATGTGTTAAGGTTCGTAAAATTCCTCTCTCACTTTTGGATGACTCTCAGGTTCACTCTATATTTTGGGTAGGATCTTTCAAACTTGTCCTCAAAATGGCTTCCTCTAATTGATCAAGTTCCTCAATGACTTGTCAAGTTCACAAGTTCACTAGTTCTCTTCGGGGTGAGTGAATTTATGTGAATCTATAAGCGGACAGCTTTTTTAAAGTAAGCACAATAAGCCAAGAATTAACTACGAAGGTGGAAATTCTGAGTTTTAGCACGAGATCCTACAAGCTCAAAATTAGTAATTAACTTAAGTAGAAAATTACCTAAGAATTACTAATTAGAAGTAGTGTAATCAAAGAAGTAAGGAAATTCAAGAAATAAGGAAATTTTAGAGACTTTCCCACTCTAATTTGGAGAGACCAAAATTTCTCCCTCCTCCCCTTTGAATTTCGCTCCTTACTCCTTAATTCCAATGGAAAACAATTCCTTGAAACTTCTCCCTTTTGGATTGGGAGTTGTTTCCCTCTTAGACTAGGCTTAGGGTTTCTTATTCTTCTCCTTCTCCTAGCCTCTTACATGTTTTTTTAACAATAAATTCAAGAACAACAAGTTGATGTCAAGAACTTCAAGAATTCAATGCAACAATGTTAAGAACGGTCAGATCTTCAAGAATCCTTTCAAGATTAATGTGGATTGTTTCAAGAACTACAAATTGATGTTCAAGAACTTCAAGAACTCCAAGATTAACGTGAACCAGTTTCAAGAACAACAAATTGGCGTCCAAGAACTTTAAGAATCCAACCAAGAACTATTGACAATTCATCTAGCAATTCAATTCACTTCAAGATTTCAACCTAGGGTTTCAAGAACTGTTTTTTTAAACGACCAAGAACTTCAAGATTGGTTTCAAGAACGGTTTTTAACAACCAAGACTTCAAGATTTCAACCCTAGATTGGTTTTCTTTTTTATCACGTTTTTCTTCTTCTTTTTTTGTTGTTGTTTTTTTTTTTTGGATAAAACATGAAATTAAAGTAAGAACCTAAAACTAAGGCACAAAGAACAGGATTTGGATTGTAAAAACAAACCCTTTCCAAGCTCTGATACCAACTGATGCAATAAGGAAACAAAGATAGAAGCAAGACACTCGATGATCTACCAAGACTATAAGTAGGAACTAATCTACTTACCTTCTTGATGAAGCCAAAGAGGACCTATACTATGCAAACAGCCCTTAAGACAACTAAGGACTTGCAAGCTGTTTGATCAATAGGAGGAACAAGTTCAATATGGATTCACACCAAGTATTGGACAAGTTCACACAAGGAATTTTGGAGAGCAATAAGCCGCCAATTTTGATTAATAATAATGGTCAATAGGTACTAAAAATAATATAGTCTTGAGGCTTATATAGGATGAGCCTTAACCTAAATTAACTAGGAAAAGAATAACTAGCAAAAAGGTCAATAATTTGGCTAAGTGTCAAGTGACCACGCAGGGCCAAATAAGTACCATTATCTTACTCAAAACTAACAATGAACGCCTCAACTAGTGCACGGCCGCACGACCCTCCTTCTCCAAGGCTAATCAACGCCTGGCTCTTCATCACCATTAAGTGGATATCATGAAGTTCCTTAGCTTGACTCCTCGTGAATGGTCGCGAAGGCATGAACGTAGCTTGATCAGGCTGGCCTGCATCACCATGGATGCCTTGTGGGGTTAAATCAAATACTAATACACCGCGACAACAAAGACAACATTCATCACAAAATAGGGCATTTACTGTTATGAATTCATGCCCTTCGGTCTTAAGAACGCAAAAGCCACCTATTAGAGACTTGTAAATAAGATTTTTGCCAGTCACCTGGGGAAAACTTTGAAACTATGTATAGACGACATGCTAGTTAAACCCCTAAAGGCCGAACATCACCTAGATCACTTAGAACAAGCCTTCAATATTTTGTAGCAATATAACATGAAATTAAACCCAAAAATATGTGCCTTCGCGTCTCCTCAAGAAAGTTCATCGGGTACATTGTAACCAAAAGTAGAACATAAGCCAACCCGATCAAATCAGGACTAAAAACAAATCTTCTCGCCCTAGTCCGTAATGATGTACAAACACTTAATGGAAGAATAATGGGCCTAAGTTGATTCATTTCATATTTTTATGAAATATGTCATACATTATTTGGTATTTTGAAAAAGAACGGGGACTTCTAGCGGTCAGACATATATGAGAAAAACTTGCATCAACTAAAGTAGTACCTGTCCAGTCCGCCTTTACTCACAAAGCCAAAAGATGGTGAGGATTTTATTTATACTTACCGTATCAGAAAGAGCCATAAGTGCAGTTCTAGTCTGAGAAGAACAAGGTATGCAATTCTCCATCTACTATGTAAGTAGATCGTTGGTAGATGCTCAGAAGCTATGATTGTACTTGTAATGCCACCCTATCACCGTAATAACCACATTCTCGTGGCTAACTACATTGCATAAGCCCGAACCTTTGTGTAGGGCAGCCAAATGGGCCATAAAACTTAGCGAATATGATATTACTTTTCAACCTAGGACCGCAATAAAATCTCAGGTCTTATCCTATTTTTAGTTGACTTTAACATTGATATTTAGATCGAATCTGAGAAAAACTACCTAGCATAATTGGAAAGACTCATCAAAGAATCTAGACCTTACAAGTAGATATATCGGCTAACATTAGGGGATCCAGACTTGGTATAGTCCAATAGTCTCCTAAATTTGAAGTGATCCACCAGTCCATCCACTATGATTTTGAGGCTACTAACAATAACGAAGAGTATGAAGCTCTTATTGCAGGATTAAGCCTTGCTCGTAGCTTGTGAATCCAACGACTGTTGGTTCATAGGGATTCCTAAATGGTCGTAAGATAGATTGAAAGATCTTAGCTGGGGCAAGACATGGCAAAAATTCTTCCAAGAAGTAAAGTTCAAACAGGTAGCCTGAGAAAACAACCAGGAGGCCAATTCCCTCGCCAACCTGGGATCATCTATACAGATTGACGACTTCAAAGTAATTCCAATCATGCATTTTGATCATCTTTCCATCACCATCAAGGTTAGTAGTATTCATAATACAAGTTTGACATAGAATTGGCGAAAACCCATCTTTAGTTATTTGAGAGAAGAAAGAGGCTATAGCCTCAAAAAGAAAGGTTCCAGGATCAAAATTTTTGGAAATAAGCTATAGAGACGATCTTATGTCGGTTCGTTGCTCAGATGTGTCGGACTACAACACATAGCATATGTCATGGTAAAAAAAAGTACAAGCTCAGAGCGTGTCCCAGACCGGTCTAAATATCACGCCCCGAACCTGGGCCTGGACGTCACACGGCAGCCGGTGCCTGACTATATATGACCGAGCGAACCAATTGGCTGACTGAATCAACATGTGATATCATAACATACTGAATACGGAAGATAAACTAACACATTTTGATATACTGAAAGTCTGAATTATATAAATCAATGTGTGAAAACACTAAAATAAGTTTGAAATATATATGTAGCTAACATTACTTAACATGAAAAGCATGTGACTCTATCTAACTATTACTCTAGTCTATGAAGCTTCTAATGAAATACTAAAAACACCAACTGTCAGTAAATACTGGAAGACTGTAAAAGTAATGATAATGCCCCGAAAGAACTGGGGCTCACCAAATAGCTGGTACAAGAATCCTAGTACTCTGAATCGTCAACCTAAAAATTGTTACATGCATCGTACGATGCAGGCCCCGGATGAAAGGGATGTAAGTATATTTGAATTGCACTGGTATGTAAAGCAACTGGAAGAAAGAACTGTAAATGCTAAGACTGAAACTGAGCTGATAACTAAGAACTGACAATAGAAATGATAACTGCAGAAACTGAAACTGAAATAATAACTAATAACTTATAACTGATAGCTGATAACTAAAATTGAACAAAGGAAGTAAGAATATGAATACTCCCTCTTCTGAATGATGAACCACCTGTTTATCTGATTAAACTACGGCCTCGAGCCCAATATATATGTGCACAAGCTACGGCCTCGGGCCCAAGTGTACGTATATGTAACTACGGCTTCAGGCCCAAAAATGCATAAAGCATAAACCATAGCCTCAGGCATGCATAAAGCATAAACTACGACGTCAGGGCCAAACATGCATAAAGCATAAGCTACGACCTTAGACCCAAATACTTGTGTTCAACATACGGGGATTTAAAATCAGGAACTAGTAATCATACTGCAATACATGATACTGAAAAACTGAATCATACTGAGTTACATGATACTGAAATGCTAAATAGAACTAGACTGAGACATGTATTAATGAACTGATTATGAAAACTGAAACTTCAACTGTTTATGACATGTTGAGTAATCTGGAATGAGACTCATGGGCATCAAACCCAAATCTATATGATTACGCAATGAGCTCACAAGGTTTAGAATGAAAGTCATGAACAAGTTACAAAGCTAGAGAATAGAAGTTCTGCAACTATTTAAGGACTTAGGCTTAACTATACTTCTGGATAACTTTCCTTTTCTTCTGCAATTGTTTGCACTTTACGTCAATGACGACTCATTTTCTGACATACTTCTGTGCAATCTTTCTTACTAGGAAAAACAAAATTACTTACATAAACGGAAAGTTAATATATTCACAACTATCATGCACAATCTTAATGATATAACTCTGCTCACACTGTCAGTCTTGGTGAAACCCCTTTTCAAGAACTCTTAAAGGCTACTCTTCTGTAGTTTACTCTCTTACTGCCTAGCTAATATTTTTTCTTCCACCGTCACTGTACTTTGGGTTTAACTTAAACTCTTTGGGTTCTAATAGGCATTCGGTATTTCAAACTGTTACCCACTAACATGTGTTAACCTAGACAAGCAAATCAAATAATATCTTTACTAGCTCTGATGAAATTGCTAATTCACTGTATCTACTCCAAACTCACTTACTATTGTTCTACTAACCACCTACTAGCATCATATTTTCTTGTTCTTCTTTGAATAAATAAAGTGAAGCATAATGTTATTCCTAACTTCCCTCTTTATTCGACCCTAATCTACGGCCGCACACTATCCTTTTTTTTTAACTATGTACATGGATCACACTTGGGAAAATTTCATCTGTCTTAAATGAAATTGGAATATCTAAGCCCAAACTTTCAGTACAGTTCCAAATCATATCAGACTATAGACATCCAGGTAAACACTTAGTCACATAACCTAAGGGTAACTGTCATATCTTTTATTTCAAAATAATAACTGCTTCTTATAGTAACTTACTAACGTGGTACTTTCTAGTTCTGATTTGAATAAACTGAAGAACTTAAAATCATTTCCTGAAATTCAATATCGACTCTCTTGGTTCTCATTTCATACATCATATCTTCTTAGTCATATGCATGAGTCGTACGAAAAACACATCTTTGGTAATATCAAACGTTTCTGACTCCTAGGTATTTTTCCCTTAGGCTCTATCCAAAACTACAGTGATCAATTTTATGTCCATTGCGGTTAAATTCTTAACATGTAAAACCGTGGGGTCTGACATATGAACTATCATCATCCAACCTGTGGCTCCATTTTCAAGAATTAAAATGAAATTTTTCTATGAGTAAAACACATACAAATACACTACCATTCAAAAATTTGTCCTTTAGAGTATGCCGATGATCTGATAAATCACTTTATGCACCATCCGGCGAGTCTCAGGTCTTAATTCGGACCTAAAGCATGTGAAGATTTCGCTATAATCTCTGTTACTTACATTTTCTTTTAGCACCCATAGGCATCATTGTGTACTCACAAGTCATCAGAATTTGGATACACTGAAAATTGGAGATCTGGTAACTAAGTAATTGAATAATGGTATACTGAATAACCATGAACCTGCTAACTGAAACACTATAACTGGTAACTAAGGTAACCTGATAACCATAAAACATGATAACTGATTTAGTACTTTCCGATAAGGTTATGCTCTATTTTTTACTACTATCTATTTGATCCCACATTCAACATCCTCCCAAGTCTCATTTATTACCAACCTGCACTCAATAATTATACCCCAATGGCAAATCATCATCTCTAGGACCTTAGGTTTTCCTGCCTGTTGCTTAGGAATTTGATACGTCTAGAATTCGATAGGAAGAGAAGGTTATCTAAGCTCTAAGCTTCATGGCACGATCTAAAGTAGAAAGAAATGAGACAATTCTGAATGTCTTGGTAGTTAACCGTTTATATGCATGGCCGGCATAGAAAGGAAACTCCACTGGACACAACTTCATAAACTCACTAGGACACTTGAACCTCAGGCTCTGATACAAAGCTTTGTCACGTCCCGAACCTGGGTCTAGACGTAACACGGCACCTGATGCCTGACTACATGTGACCGAGCGAACCAAATGGCTGACTGAATATATTTGTGATATCATAACATACTGAATGAGGAAGATAAACTAACACATTCTGATATATTAAAAGTCTGAATGACATAAGTCAATATGCGAAAACACTAACATAAGTCTAAAATATATCTGTAGCCAACATTACTTAACATGAAAAGCATGCAACTCTATCTAACTGTTACTCTAGTATATGAAGCCTCTAATGAAATACTAAAAACACCAACTGTCTGTAAATACTGGAAGACTGTAAAGTAATGATAATGACTCGAAATAATTGGGCTCATCAAACAGCTGGTACGAGAATCCTAGCACTCTGAATCGTCAACCTGAAAATCGTTACCTGCATCGTGAGATGCAGGCCCCGGCAAAAGGGACGTCAGTACATTTGAATTGCACTAGCATGTAAAGAAACTGGAAGAAAGAACTATAAATGCTAAAACTGAAACTTAGCTAATAACTAAGAACTGATAACTGATAACAGAAATGGTAACTACCAAACTGAAACTGAAATGATAACTAATAGCTGATAACTGAAACTGAACAAAGGAAGTAAGGATATGAATACTCCCTCTTCTGAATGATGAACCACTAGTTTATCTGAATAAACTATGGATCGGGCCCAATATATATGTGCACAAGATACGGCCTCGTGCCCAAGTACACGTATATATAACTACGGCCTCAGGCCCAAAAATGCATAAAGCATGAACTACGGCCTCAGGCCCAAACATGCATAAAGCATAACCTATAGCCTCAGGCCCAAATACAAGTGTTCAACATTCAGGGATTCAAAAATCAGGAACTGAGATTCATTCTGCAATACATGATACTGAAATATTGAATCATATTGAGTTACATGATACTGAAATGCTGAATAGAACTAGACTGAGACATGTATTCATGAACTGATTATGAAAACTGAAACTTCAACTATCTATGACATGTTGATTAATATAGACTGAGACACATGCGCATCAACCCCAAGTATATATTGATTACGCATTGAGCTTATAATGTTCAGAATGAAAGTCATGAACGAGTTACGAAACTAGAAAATGGAAGTTCTGCAACTATTCAATGACTTTGGCTTAACAATATTTCTGAGGCTCACATACCTTGACGCTGGATATTTTAAGCGTATCATAATATTCGTCATCTCTTTCAATGATAATCTATGGTAATATATATCAAGATGAACCAATATTAGCACTCCGACTCACGTTTTGGTAGCTTAGGAATTTTATCAAACACCTTATGGGCGTAAAGCCTCATAGCAATCATTAATGGTGTTTTCTTCACCCAATTCTCATTACACTACTTCTAGGTGATTATACAATCCCAAATAGATCTAATTAACACCATTTATCATCACCCAAATTATTATAACAATCTTAAGTCAACAACTCAAAACCCTAGCACAGTTCTTATGGTTCCTTTATCAAATCCATCTATTATTCTCCCAAAACTCATCAATTCATAGTTATAAATGATTAGGGAGTAGAAGCATTACCTTTTTGAAGTTCAATCCTCTTGAATTCAAGTTCTAGGGTTTCTTTTCTCAACAATGGTATCTCGATCGAATATCTAATAACTTAAGAGTTTACCCATGTTAATAAGGTGTTGGAGAATTGAAATTTACTTAGAATCATCATTAGAACTTACCTTGGATAATGGAGGGACCTTGGGGGAGTTAGGTTCTTGAGATCTTCCCTTTCTAGAGTAAGTTTTCATATTTTGGGGTGTGGGGGATGAGGTAGGGCTTTTTAATAAGTATACGCGTCCTAAAAATTGAGGAGAAAATAAAAGTAGCTCAGATAAACATCATCGGCATGGGGCTTCATCATAGGCGCCAAATAACAATGCAAGGCGCCATCAGAGGCCCCAAAACTACACAACCTTGAACTGTCAGGGGCGCTAAGGTTAATACCCTGGTAGTGCCTTGCATTCTCAAGGGCGCTATGGTTAATGCCCTGGACAGTGCTTTGCTTTGTCTAAGGATGTGAGTTTTCATGGCTATGCACTATCTAAGGCTGTGGGTTTTCATGGTCTTGCACTGTCTAAGGCTGTAAGACGGACCTCCCATAAACTAAGTCGATTCTATCCAATTTTAGGCATCTCATTCTCTGTTGATTCCAAAATATCTATTTCCACCCATACTCATCCCGATAGTACTTCACATGCTAAAAAGGTCACACTAATACTCATTTCACTCATCCATTCTTAATCCAAATTTATAGAGTGTTACACTAAATACCTACTTTGTTATTTGGCCTTAGTGCCCTACACGAATGGACTATGAAAAATTGTCCAGAGCCCATAACACTGTGTAACGATCCGACCGGTTATTTTGTATATTATACCCTGTTCCCCTATTTATTGCCTCTTCTATATTCATTTATGATTATGTGAGTTGTCGGGGTGGTTGGATTGGTTTTGAGAAGGTTTAGGAGTAATTGGGACACTTAGTCCCAAGGTTGGAAGCTTAAGTTTAAAGAGTTGATCAGAGTTTGATTTTTGTGTAGTCGACTCCGGAATGATATTTTGATATTTTTAATAGATTTATATGGTAATTTTGGACATAGGAGTATGCTAGATTTGGAGGTCCGTAGTTTTGTTTGGTGCTTTTTGGAAGGTTGATAGGTTTAATCGAAAGTTGACTTTGCTAATATCAAGTTTTGATTTTGGTTTTGGGAGTTGAAATAGGTCCGTTGTGTCATTTGGGACATGCGTGCAAAATTTGAGGTTATCCGGAGTTGATTTGGTATGGTTCGACATGGGTTTTGGAAGTTGAAAGTTCATTTGTTCATTAGGCTTGAATTGGGGTGCGATTTACGGTTTTTATTTTGTCTTGTCTGATTTGATGCCTCGAGTGAGTCCGTATTATGTTTTGGGATTGGTTGGTGTGAGTGGACGAGGTCCCAGGGGCCTCGGGTGTGTTTTGGATGGGTTTCAAACCATTTTCAATATGTTTGGATTGCTGATATGATGTCTGGTGTGTTCTTCATCGCGATTGTGATATAGTGGTCACATTCACGGAGGCTTCTTGGTTGGCTGGTGAAGTGCTCTTTGCATTTTCAAGTCTCGGAATGCATTCGTGATGCTTTGGAGCGTAGTGGCCTTCGCGAACGCGAGAGGGAGGACGTGTTCGCGTAGAAGGAATGCTGGCTGGGGGCATCAGGCCTTAAGCCCACGCGTTCGTCAGTGAGGTTACGCGTCCGCTTAGGCATGGGGTTGCTTGGTCATCGCATTCTCGACTAGGACGTCACGTTTGTGAAAGAGGTTTGAGCAGCTGGTGAATTTTGTTCTTCGCGATCGTGAAGGCATTTTTGCAATCACGAAGGGTATGCCTGGGCAAACTATATAGTATTCTATTTTGAGGGTTTGAATTATTATGACACATTTTGAGTTATAGAGCTCGATGTTTGGCGATTTTGGAGAAGATTTTCATGATTTGGATTGGGGTAAGTGTTTTTGACTTGGATTTGTTATTCTTTCATAAAAACGCTCCCTATCCTCTGTACGCTCTCTCTCTCTCTCTCTTTCTCCTTGATTTCACATAGGTAATAGTCAAATCCGACTGGAGAAAATGTCCTGCGCCATCGCTGGCGACCACCATTCGCCAGGTAAGCCCCCTCTCTCCTCTATCTCTATTTTCGCTTCTCTCCCCACCCTCCTTTTCATTCCCACCTTTTCTTCTCCTTCTCAAAACCCTAGAAGTAGCATTTCCGGCGACTGTGCCACCGCCGACCCCCCTTTTTCCTTCTATTTTTCTAGTCTCAGCCCCCACTCTCTCTATTCTCTCTTCTCTCCTTGCCCTTCTCTTCTTCTCCCCATTTTTCTTCCATTTTTATAGTTACAGCCCCCTCCCTTTTGCGTCTTCATATTTCTGTCCGGCGACAGTAGTCCGTTCAGACACCACCAACTTAGACCACCCCAGATTCCCTGTGTCACAGTAGTACGGTGATAGCCCTGCCACCCCTATTCTTGTTGGCCCCATGGTGTTTGTGTGTGTTTTTCAGGTTGTATTTTGCGTCATTTGAGATGGGCGGGAGACGCACGCGCAAGCGTAGCTGAGCAGATCGGTGAGGTCTAACAAGGGACAAAGGGAAGTCGGAAGGGAGTACGTCAGGCTTCGCAGACTCGGGTGTACATTAAGTTGTAACTCTAGGCTCTATTCTCGGGATTTGGTACCTCCCACCCTCTATTTCTCTTCCTTCTCTGTTAGTTATACTGTTGTCCTAGTAGTTCGTACTGGTTTAGTCACTCTAGTAGCGTGCCTGTAGTTACTGCTTGTTTTGCTTTTAATCCGGACTGCTGCTGTTTGTGTTAGTGTTTTCCCTAGGCTGCCTAGGTATAGTGGCTAGGGTTTGTAATGGTGGAGTAAGGGCATGTCCTCTAGGTGGCGAGTGGTGGGGTGGGT
>MCJB01006557.1:288603-327282 GCA_002018475.1 Nicotiana obtusifolia
GGGTGGGGCGGGAGGGGGAAAGGCACGAGATAGGGGAATGGACGAGGCACAAAGGGGGTAAGGGGACCAAGGGAGCCTATAGGTTGAGAATTGGATCGTAGAACATAGAGACATTGATGGGTAAGTCTATCGAGTTGGCGAAGATTCTCTAGAAGAGGAAGGTCAATATAGCTTGTGTTCAAGAGACTAGGTGGGTAGGATTGATGGCGAGGAATGCGGACGGGTATAAATTATGGTACTCGGGAGGTAAGAAGGGTAAGAATGGAGTGGGCATTTTGGTGGATAGGGAACTAAGAGAGTCAGTTGTAGAGGTCATGTAGGTGAATGATAAATTAATGGCGATTAAGTTAGTAGTTGGAGGGATCACTTTGAAAGTTATTAGAGCCATGCGCCGCAGGCGGGCTTAGATGAGGAGGTTAAGAGGTGCTTCTGGGAGGGGCTGGACGAATTGGTGCATGGTGTGCTACATGAAGAGAAGTTATTCATAAAAGGGGATTTCAATGGGCATATAGGGTCGTCTATTAGTGTCTGTGGCGAGGTGCATGGCGGCTTCGACTTTGGGGATAGAAACGGAGGAGGTACTTCACTGTTGGATTTTGCTAGAGCTTTTGAGTTGGTGATTGCGAACTCTAGTTTTCCGAAGAAGGAGTAGCATTTGGTTACTTTCTTGAGTACGGTGGCTAAGACTCAAATTGATTACCTTCTCCTCAGGAGATATGATAGGCGGTTGTGCGAGGATTGCAAGGTTATCCCGAGTGAGACCCTCGCGACACAAAATAGGCCCTTGGTGATGGACGTAGGTATATTATTAAAGATGAAGAAGAGGTTTGTTCGGGGTCGCCCTTGGTGATGGACGTAGGTATATTATTAAAGTTGGAGAGGAGGTTGATGGCTATGGGAGGCTGGAGGAGTAGCGGGGATGGTAGCGAGATGTGGACATCAACAACGGACTATATAAGAAAGGCGGCGAGAGAGGTGTTAGGGGTATCAAAGGGTTACTCTAGAGGGCACTGAGGTGAATGGTGGTGGAATGACGTGGTCAAAGGTAAAGTGGAAGCAAAAAAAGTGGTGTATCTTAAGTTAGTGGAAAGCATAGATGTGGAAGAGAGGAGAGCGAACATAGGAAGGTAAAAGGAAGCCAGGAAGGAGGCAAAGTTAGCAGTCACGGAGGCTAAGATTGTAGTGTTTGGTCGTCTGTTCGGGAGTTGGGGGTCAAAGGAGGGGAGAAGAAGTTAATTCGACTGGCCAAGGTGAGAGAGAGGAAGGCTGGTGACCGGGATCAAGTGAGATGCATCAAGGATGAGGAAGGCAGAGTATTGATGGAAGATGCCCAGATTAAGCAGAGATGGCAAGATTACTTCCATAGACTTATGACTGAAGAAAGGGACATAGACATTGTGCTAGAGGAATTGGGGAACTCAGGGAGCCACCAATACTTTAGGTATTGTAGGCGTATTAAGGTTGAGGAGGTTTTGGGAGCTATGCGCAAGATGAGCAGGGGTCGAGCGACCGGGCCAGACAAAATTTTGATAGAATTATGGAGGTGTGTGGGTAGAGCAGGCTACGAATGGTTGACTGCGCTATTTAATATTATCTTTAGGACGAAGAGGATGCCAGGTAAATGGAGGTGGAGTACGATTATACCGATGTACAAGAACAAAGGTGATATTCAGAATTGTAACAACTATAGGGGTATCAAGTTACTAAGTCATACCATGAATGTTTAGGAGAGGGTGGTGGAAGGGAGGGTGAGGAGGGCAATGTGTATATCCAATAACCAATTCGGGTGGGTCATTCTACTACAGAAGCTATCCAGCTTATCAGAAGGTTGGTGGAACAGTACAGGGATAGGAAGAAGGATTTGCACATGGTTTTTATTGATCTAGAGAAAGCATATGACAAGGCTCCTAAGGAGGTTCTTTGGAGATGCCTAGAGGTGAAAAGTGTGTCGGTAGCCTACATTAGGGTGATAAAGGACATGTATGAGGAAGCTAAGACTCGGGTTAGGACTGTGGGAGGTGACTCAGAGCACTTTCCAATTGTTATGGGGTTGCACCAAGGGTCTGCGCTCAGCTCGTTCTTATTTGCCCTAGCGATGGATGCATTAACATACCATATTAAAGGGGAGTGCCATGGTGTATGTGCCATGGTGTATGTTATTCGATGATGATATAGTTCAGATTGATGAGACGTGAGGGGGTGTTAATCAGAGGTTGGAGGTTTGGAGACATGCCCTTGAGTCTAAAGGCTTCAAGTTGAGTAGGACTAAGACAGAATATCTGGAATGTAAGTTCAGTGATGCGTCGGGGGAAATGGACATGGACGTGAGGCTTGACTCAGAAGTCGTCCCCAAGAGAGGAAATTTCAAGTACCTTGGGTCGATTATCCAGGGGGATAGGGAGATAGACAAGGATGTCATGCACCGTATAGGAGTAGGGTGGATGAAATGGAGTTTAGCATATGGAGTCCTGTGTGACAAGAAAATGCCACCGAAACTTAAAGGCAAGTTCTATAGAGCGGTGGTTAGAACGCCCATGCTGTACGGGGCTAAGTGTTGGGTAGCCAAGAATTGTCTTACCCAGAAGATGAAAGTGGTAGAAATGAGTATGTTGAGATAGACGTGCGGGCACACTAGGCTGGATAAGATTAGGAATGAAGTTATTCGGGAGAAGGTGGGCGTGGCTCCGCTGGACGACAAGATGCGGGAAGCGAGGCTTAGATGGTTCGGGCACGTGTGGAGGAGAAGCATAGATGCCTCGGTTAGGAAGTGTGAGCGGCTGACATTGGCAGGTATGAAGAGAGGTAGCAAGCGGCCTAAGAAGTATTGGGATGAGGTGATCAGACAGGACATGGCCCGACTTTAGATCTCCAAGGACATGGCTCTTGATAGGAAGGTGTGAGGTCGAGCATTAGGGGTAGGTTAGGAGGGAGTTGAGCATTTTTCTACGTTGTTCCAGGGGTGGGTCTAGGCTGATAATGTTTCGCCTTGGGTTAGTGGTTTATGTAGTTTCCACATTATTTTCTATGGTATTATTACTCGTTGTTATTGCTTTTACATTTATTTTTTGTTTCTTATGATGCTGATATTATTTCTCTAGCTTCTGCTGCTGTCACTAATCTATTGTCTATTGTTTATTTTCTTCTTCTTGAACTGAGGATCTTTCGAAAATAGCCTCTCTACCCCTTTGGGGTAGGGGTAAGGTCTGCGTACACTATACCTTTCTCAGACCCCACTTGTGGAATTTTACTGGGTTGTTGTTGTTGTTGTTGTTGTATTTGTTATTATTTCATGATTTCAACCTCGATTTTAGTGTTTGTGAAATATGAAGGTAAAGATACATGGTTCGACTGCCGCCGTAGATTCTTGCAAATGAATCATGAATTTAGGCAAAATACAATTGCATTTATAAAGAATCGAACTGATTTTGAGGAACCACCGGCCTACTCGTGTTCCGAAAAAATTTGAAACAGATATCATCTTTATATGCTGGATCATTGACTGAGCAGAATACTTGAGTAATTGTGCACAAACAGATGGTTCTTTCTGTTCTTTATGACTTGATCACGTTATTGTTTTGTACTTGTTGAATTTATGAACTATATAGGTTATAGCAAGTATAATTTATAATTCTTGCTTCTTTTACCTCGCCGAGGTTAGTTATGATACTTGCTGAGTACATGGGGTCAGTTCTACTCATACTACACTCTGCACTTAATTCTGCAGATCCAGGTGTTGGACCGGTCATAGGTAGCTGAGGCGTATATCTGAGTTGATCACCGAGAGACATGGTAGAGCCGTATTCTTGATCGCAGCCTTGGCGTCTCTTTTTATGTATTATTATCTTTATTCCAGACAATATTGTTTTTGGCTTTTTAGACTTGTATTCCATATTAGAGCACATGACTCTGTATTTACCAGTTATGGGGGGATTTATCATGTATGTACATTATTATGTTATATTAAGGTTTCAGACTTGTGATATTTATGTCAGTTATGCTATTAATGTGCATTATTATTGTCTCCGGCTTGCCTAGCAAGTGCGTTAGGCATCATCATGACTGGTTAGAGTTTTGGGTCGTGACACACTGCCTGTGGATCCACTTGTGCTACGACTGACTCAAGGCTTACAACCCTAAGCATTGTTATACACGAGCCATGCCTATACATGTCAGACCTATACGGTCAAGACTTACTCGTCATGTCTCGATCCACAACAACACCTTTTGAATTATTTACAAGAGATATAAGCTCATAGAATAACCTCCATAACTACCGTAGCGAAGATCACAAGAGGTGATATCAGCCCTAATAGTCTAGTTTGTTCTACAGACTAACTAGAAGTCCCACAAGTCAGCCATGGAGTCCAAGCATCCGGACCTCTTTAAATGCTAGATGAAGGCCATGAAATTGGAGTCATCTTCAAGATACTTCAGCTCTTCCTAACACATGTTCAACTAGCCCTTGACTCATCCCTAGACTTTACTTTTACACTTGTAATCAAAATACTTTCCATCATAGAGTCTCTTTGGAGCTCACTATCTTGTACCTTTATATTCTACATACTTTATAGACTGCATATCATTAGGTTAGCTTAGCCACAGTCGATCTCCTAAGAAGCGATATTGTTCGACATGAAATCAGGACTATCAGTAAGAACAATTTCTTATCTCTTCTCGATTTTATGTTATCTTCCATGACAACACTATTTGTCTTTACTTTACGTTCATCTCCACAGGACTCGCTTTTAAATTTAAACGAAGAGCATATTTTAGCCTCTATTATCGCTTGCGTAAGATTTTCCAATTCGTGATGAATCCTTATAATACAAATATCATTTGGACATTCCACTAAGGCACATGTTATATTGGCATGCAACTATGATAAAGAACTAAGCAAGGGGTTCCACCATAGCGTCACTTGGGTGTAAAGGTGTATGAGCAAAGGTTTTCGCATCATGGATAGGTACGGGTAAAGAAGTTAGTTCCACCACATCGGCACCTAAATGTGGTGCAAATATTGAAAAAGGTTCCCACATCATGGATGCGCATGGGTAAATATGCTAGTTATGTTACATCAATACCCTCATATGGTGAAAAATAAGAGAAAGGCATTTTGCATCATGGACGGATGGGGGGTAAAAAGCAAGTCCAAGAGACACAGATTCAGGTAGGTAGCTGGAACATAGGTACTTTCACAAGATAGTTGATAGAGCTAGTCGATACACTAAAAAAAAAGGAGAGTATATGTTCCATGCCTTCAAAACTAAATTCTGGTATTGTTGGATAGATAAAAATAGGAACGGAATGGATATTATTGTAGAACCACAACTTATTGATAAGTTTGTAGAGGTAAAAGGAGTTGTGGGATATGATTATTGTACTAGGCTTTTATGAGGGAAGGAGACAATCAATATCTCAAATAGTCACACAACAGTTTAAAACGTATAACAAAAATAAAGGTTCGAATGTGCGTTCATAATATAAGGTGTGACTATGGCCAAATCAAGTATGCTAGCTCATCTGGCTCAAACCATATGTCAAAAGTTAAAACGTTATCTCTAAGCATGAGAAATTGTGACACGCAGTTATAAAGATCAAATAGAGCATAAGTCAAGAAGAACACGTGTGCGGCGAAGGTATGACGAAGTGTAGAATCTACCCCCAACATAGTATAACCTCAGTATCCGCATATACGCTTGTCATCTCACATATACTTCACTCCCAAACACAGATAGTACATAGCAAATAATTCTATTTCTCAAAAAACATTCCCTTAAGTCGAGGTTAAGCAAGATACGTACCTTATTCAGTTGGTCATCAACCCCAAATCACATCTAAATCTCGTTCTTGCCTTCTAAGTATGAAAATCCGAGCCACCATCATCCAAGGGAGTCAAACGGTAAATATGAAGTAATCCCACTCAATAAAGTTTTGATCTTTGAAGAATTCCCAAAAAAATCAACAAAAATCAACCTGGACCTGCACGCTCGAAATTCAAAACGAATACCAAATTCAAATGATCCATAACTTGCCGAGTCTAAATATATAATTCGTTTCCAAATCTGGGTTCAAGTCAGTGACCAAATCCCCAAAAGTTACTTGTCCTCAAATGGGTGAAATCCATCTCCAAAATCTCCTCTTCTCGATCTCCAAATGTCACGACGCAAAATCCCACCTTAAGGATCGTGATGACACCTAGTCTCTAAGAGTAGGTAAGACTAACACATGACGAGATCAAATAAAATATCGCAACTTAACTATTATATTAAAGCTGGAAAATGCCATAACATAGCCGTAAGTGAATACAACGGTCATACATCCCAAAAACCGGTAATACTGAGTCATAAGCTCTACAAGAAGTATATAATAAATCTTAAAGTGTACATCATTGTTTGGAATGCATAAACAGTAAAACAGCAACTAAAGAGGGTGACTTCGAGGCCTGCGAGCGGGACAACAAGTATACCTTGAAGTCACCAGCAACTCGGGATCAACTCAATAACGACCAGCACGCTTTGAGGCACCTGGATCTGCACAAAGAATACGCAGAAGCATAGTATGAGTACAATATAATTGGTACCAAGTAAGTATCAAGACTAACCTCGGTAATAATGACCATGTTTAAGTCAAGACACTCACTAGTCAAATAACTTGTGCAGAATATCAATATAAAAAGGACAACGGAAAGCATAACATTTTAAATATCAATAAGGAATAGGGCATGTAATAACACGAAAAATTAACCAACAACTCGTAAGGAAAACAAGGATATGTTCAAATCATCAACCCCTTCCAACACAAGAATAACATCAAGAATCACCCGAAAATACCACATAACATAGTCAACAAGCCACCCTTATGATGCCGCATGAGTTTCACAATGAAATATTTCCCCTTACATAGCTTCACGCGCATAAGCCCCCTTATCTCACCGCATGTGCATCACAATGAAGTATTCCCCTTATTTGCAATTCGGGCATAAACCTCCTTATTTCATCGCATGCGCATCAGTAAAACTACCCTTATGTCACCGCATGCACATCTCGCCACCCTTATACTCCACAATATCAGAATCGCCTTCACAACACGTACACATATGGCACAACATCACCATAACAACAATACCAAAGTCACAGCAAGATATAGCCCATGTCTCAAAAATATTGTGTACAAGAACCATAACAATAACAGACAGATGCGGGGAGTGAACAACGATAAAACATGTTTCATATAACAAACAACTCAATTCAAGGCATATTAATAGCCTAAGATCTAATCCGGTCAATTACAAAACATAAATCTGTATACACACTCGCCACCTTATGTACACATCGTTTAGCATAGAACAAACAATGCAAAGTAGACCAAATCATAAGGGGTAATTCTCCCACACAAAGTTAGGCAAGATACTTACCACAATTAGGCCAATTCAACACTCTAAAAATGCTTTTCATTTAAAATTCACATCCGCTGAGCCATAGCAAAACATGATTTAATAATATAAAAAAATGCAAGAGAAATCAATTCCAATTAATAAAGTTAAGATCTTTACATAATTTTCCAAAAGTCAACCCTGAGGACACCAGTCAAAACCCGAGTCGAGGGGTAGATCTCGACTCCCATAATCCCACGAGTCCATATATGTGCTTGGTTTTCAAATCCAAGTCCAAATCGACTCTCGAATCTCAAATTTTTATTTTTTAAAACATAGTAAAAACCCAAAATTTCTCTCCAGATCTTATGGATTAGATATTAAAATTCATAAGTAATCATGTTATAATATCAAAATTGAGTCAAAATCACTTACCCAATAGATTGGTATAAAAATCCTCTTCTAAAATTGCCTCCCACCGAAGTCGCAAATGCAACAAAGGCATTTTTTGTTCGCAAATTGCTTCCCACCGAAGTCGCAAATTTTGTTCAGCAGCAGAAGTCGCAAATGCGATCAGGGGTTTGCAAATGCGACCCCTAGCAAATGCGACAAAGGCATCGCAAATGTGACGCCTCAGCAGCCTAGGGAATATCACAAAAGCGACACAATCTTTGCAATGCGAAGACAGTCCCCTTTAGAAAAGCGACCCCTTGATTGCAATTGCAGTCACCCCTGCCCAATTGCCCATCGCAAATGCGATCAGACAGCTCGCAAAAGCAAACACCCCAGCACCAGCCAACCTCGCAAATGCGATGCCCACCTCGCAAATGTGAACAGGATCTCACATTTGTGAGACCTCCATCATCATCCCAAAAACCAGCAAAATCTAAAACTCACTCTTATGATCCAAAACACGCTTGAAATTCACCTGAACCCCAGGGGCTCCATGCCATACATCTACAAAAGTCTAAAAATATCCTATGAACTTGCTCGCGAGCTCAAAACACCAAAATGACATCTAGAACTATGAATCGAACACCAAAACACATGGAATTCAAAATGAAACACAAGAATCGCTGAAATCACAACCAAGCATTTAATTCATAACCAAACAACTCGGAATGATACCAAACTGTGCACACAAGTTTCAAAGGATAAAATGAACTTATTCCAAGTCCCGGAACCAAAATCCAAACCTGATAGCCATAAGGTCAACCTATGGTCAAAATTAGAAAATTTCTAAACTTCCAAATTGCTGATTTTGAGCAAAAGAGCCAAATTAAACTTGGAGCCTCCAAATCCAATTTCGGGCATATGCATAAGTCCAAAATCACCTTAAGAACCTATTGGAACCATCAAAACATTTTTTTGGGGTCATTTTTAAAAAATTCAAACCTCGGTTAACATTTTCAACTTAAACTTCTAAACTAAGAATCAAGTGTTCCAAATCAACCCAAAACTTGCCCGAAACCAAACCGAACATCCTCGTAAGTCACATAACCACAAATACACTCACGAGAAGCTTCAAAAGGGGAGACGGGGCTCAAATACACAAATCAATTGATCGGATCGTTATATTCTCCCCATCTTAAATAAATGTTCGTCCTTGATCGAGTATAGAGTCATACCTGAGGTTCCAAAAGGTGAGGATATCGGCTTCACATATCATGCTCGATATCCCAAGTCGCCTCCTCGACCGGTTGACCTCTCCACTAAACCTTAACTGATGCAATGCTCTTCGACCTCAACTTCTGGACATGTCTGTCCAAGATGGCCACCGGCTCCTCAACATAAGTCAAATACTTGTCCAATTGCACCGAGATAAAATCTAACACATGTGATAGATCATCATAGTAATTCTGCAGCATGGAAACACAAATTGGGTGAACTCCAGATAAGTTGGGTGGCAATGCGAGCCTGTAGGGCACCTCACCCACTCTCTCAAGAATATCAAAAGGACTAATATACCGAGGGCTCAACTTGCCTTTCTTCCTATCACAACCCAAAATCCCACCGGAGGTAGTCGTGATTGCACCTAGTCCCTAGGATTTGGTAAGCCTAACACATAGCGAGTTATTAACAGAATTAAATCAATTAATTATTAAACATGAATCGGTAACTCCCATACATATCCAACAACCAAAATAAATATACAACATCCCAAAAATAGTAATACTAAGTCATAAGCTCTACTGAGTTCACTAGAAATCTCTAGATACAACACTATTTCTGGAATATAAATAAACAGTAGTAATTTAAGACAACAGAAGGTGACCTCGAGGCCTGCGAATTCGATGGCAGGTATACCTTGAAGTCTCCACAGCAACTCACAGTCAGCTAACTAACGACCGACATGTTCTGAGGTACCTAAATCTACACAAAAATGGGTAGCAAGCGTAACATGAGTACACCATAGCGGTACCCAGTAAGTAACAAGACTAACCTCAGTGGATTAGTGACGAGGTATAGTCAAGACACCTACTAGACATAATAAAACCAGAACAGAATATAATGTAATTTATAACGAAAATCAAGGAGATAAGTGACAATAGAGTAGTGCAAAGATATAAGACTAACAACGAAGAATTAAAAGCAATAAAGGACAAGCAAGGGTAAACATGTGATAGGAACAACAACAATCAAATATCATAAAGGTACAAATAAAAGCATATGAAGGAAAGACACTAACTATTCAAATCAACACATCTTTTCATATAGAATGTACAACAGGAATCACAACCGAAGTACCACACCTCATATTCATGAATCACGAGCCCGAATCACAAATCATAAACACATGGTATCTCATGCCTACTTCATCAATCACAACTGCACGAGCAATTTATGTTCTGCACGGACAACTCACCCGCCAATATCGTTATCAATAACCTCATACCCACACGGACAACTCACGTCCCAATAGTAACAATATCTCATATCCGCACAGACAACTCATGTGCCAACAGTAACAATATCTCATACCTGCACGAACAACTCACGTGACAGCAGTAGCAATATCTTTCAAAGAAGGCAGATATACAAGAATACACGTACATGATCAATGAACAGCGAGAGTTATACTCCTGAACTGATATAGGTGACAGATTACGGTATATGCTTGTGCAAGTGTACTACCACATCTCGAGTCAACAAATAAGATCAGAGACACCAAACAGCACATTGGAAACAACACAACAAAGCCCATAATATGCATGAGTCACACAAGATAGTCACACCGCCACACAAATATCATAAATGATAATGCCCCCAGGCCATCACAAGTCATACCTGTAAATATTAGGTGGCAACTCTCTATTATCATCAACAAGGAAACCACTAGTTAAATCTTATTTTGACTCGTGAAAAATAGGGTGTAACAAGGCTTACCTAGTCTTAGAGACTAGGTCGCATCACAACATCCTTTAGGGGAGATTGGGGTTGTGACAAGTTGGTATCAAAGCTCTAGGTAGATAGGTGTTACGAGTCATAAGCAGGTTTAGTAGAGTATTGCGGATCAGTATGGAGACGCCTGTACTTATCTTCGAGAGGCTATGGAACTGTTAGCTAACTTCACTTCTATGATTCCTTATCGTGAGAATTTCTTGGCTTCAAAATTTTGAATCTTTGTCTTTCTATTCTCTCACAGATAGTGAGGACACACACCGTTGGATCCGAAGATCAGGCACCCACACCCCCTGCTAGAGCCGTGAGAGACTGGGGCCAGGGTCGGAATAGAGGCCGGGGAGGGGCATGTGGTGCAGCTAGAGCACCTGCCTGAGCTGTGATAGAGGAGCCACCAGTAGCTTTAGTTGGGGGGCAGACACCTGAGGCGCCTGTTGCCACCCCTGCACTTGAGGAGACCCTCGCACAGTTTTTGAGCATGTTTAATACTCTAGCTCAGGCGAGGTTGATTCCACCTGCACCGGCCACATCTCAGTCTGGGGGAGGAGCTCAGCCTCCGCGCCCTATACTCCAGAGCAGCGGGTCCATGTTGATCAGCTCCCATAGGTTATGCCAGACAGCCTATTGTTCTAGTTCATCCTAAGGTTAGAACAATGGTATCTAAGGAGGAGCAGCTTAGACTTGAGAGGTTCAATAAGTATCATCCTCCTACTTTCAGTGGCCTAGCTACAGAGGATGCACAGAGTTTTCTAGAGAAGTACCACTGTATTCCCGCACCATGGGTATTATGGAGACGAGTGAGGTTGCTTTTAGTACATTCGAGCTATCAGGAGCAGTGTATTAGTGGTGGCGAGCTTATGAGGAGAGTAGCCCAGCCGATGCAGCTTCACTCACATGGACTCAGTTTTCAGAGATATTCTTAAGAGAGTTTGTTCCTCAGACTCTTAGGGATGCATGACACGCGAAGTTTGAGCCTATGACAGTGTCAGAGTATGTTGTCTGATTCAATGATTTTTCTAGACATGCACCTGCCTTGGTTTCTACAGTTAGAGAACAAGTCCGTCGATGCATTGAGGGGAACAACTATGGTATTAGATTTAGCATGGATCAGGAGTTGGAGACAGATACCCCATATCAGCAGGTGGTAGATATCACACGAAGGTTTGAGGGTATGCGGGGCCTTAAAAGAGAGGACAGGGAGGCCAAAAGGCCTCGAGGTATTGGAGGATTTAGTAGTGGCCATGCTGCAACTACATCCCATCGTGGCAGGGGCTATGTGAGCCGTCCAATTCGTTAAGCACTTCCAGCTTCTAGTGGTGCTCCGGCTACTTCCAGGTTTCCAGGTCTTAGGTTGCCCATTATGAACCGCCACTGTCTAGTACACCTCCTACATAGGGTGCTTTCAGCGGTTAGTCTAAATGATCAGGCCTGAGCTAGTTTCAGCAGCCATGCCCATTGAGAGCCTGATTTGAGTGTGGTGATACCTATCATATTGTGAGGGACTTCCCCAGACTCAGGAGAGATGCACATCCACAGACTACTCAGACTCCACGTATTCCACAAGGTCCACACACCTCTCAAGCTGTGGTTTCTGCTCCAATTGCCGCTCCACCTGCACAACCAGCTAGGGGTGGAGGTCAGGCGGGTAAGCGTCGCCCAAGAGCAGGAGGTCAGGCCAAGCCAGATGCTATGGTTTTTCGGGTAGGACGGAGGCGATTGCATCAAACGCAGTTATCACGTGTATTATTCCGGTTTGTCATAGAGATGCATCAGTCTTATTTGATCCAGGTTCCACTTACTCATATGTATCATCTTACTTTGCTCTGTGTTTGGGTATATCTTGTGATTCTTTGAGTTCTCCTGCGTATGTGTCCATGCTTTTAGGAGATTCTATTATTGTAGATCGTGTGTATCATTCATGTTTCGTTGCTATTTGTGGTTTTGAGACTAGAGTTTATCTATTGTTGCAAAGTATGTTAGATTTTGATGTTATCTTGGGCACGGACTGGTTGTTGGCCAATCATTCTATTATGGATTGTCACGCAAAAACTGTGACATTTGCTATGCTAGGTTTACTGCGGTACAAGTAGAGGGGTACATTGGATTATATTCCTAGCAGGGTTGTGTCCTTCCTTAAGGAACAACGGATGGTTGAGAAGGGGTGTTATACATATCTAGCCTTTGTGACAGATGTCAGTGTTGATACTCCAACCATTTAGTCAGTTTCGATAATGAGAGACTTATCAGATATATTTCCAGCAAATCTTCCAGGCATGCCACCCGATAGAGATATCTATTATGGTATTGACTTGTTGCCCGTCACTCAGTCCATTTCTATTCTACCATATCGTGTGGCCCTATCGGAGTTAAAGCAGTTAAAGGAGTAGTTGCAAGAATTTCTTGATAAAGGTTTCATTCGGCCTATTGTGTCACCTTGGGGTGCTCCGATTCTGTTTGGAAAGAAAAGGGATGGTTCTATGCGCATGCGTATTGATTATCGGCAGTTCAAAAAGGTTACAGTGAAGAACCCATTGCCGCACATTCATGACTTATTTGATCAGCTATAGGGTGCCATGGTATTCTCAAAGATTGATTTGCGGTCAAGGTATCATCAGTTGAAGATTTGGGATCTGGATATCCTGAAGACTACTTTCAGGATTCGGTATGGTCATTACGAGTTTCTTGTGATTTCATTTGGGCTGACCAATGCCCCAACAACATTTATGCACCTGATGAACAGTGTATTCCATTCACATCTCGATTCATTCATCATTGTATTTATTCATGACATCTTGGTGTAACCCCGCAACCGAGAAGATCCTGAGCAGCATTTAAGGACTGTTCTCCAAGCCTTGAGAGAAAAGAAATTGTATGCAAAATTTTCAAAGTGTGAATTCTGGCTTGATTCAGCGGAATTTTTGGGTCATTTTGTGTGGAGTGAGGGGATCAAGGTAGATCCGAAGAAGTTTGAGGAAGTGTAGATTTGGCCTACACCGTCTTCATCTACTGAGATTTAGAGTTTTCTTGTTTGACCGAATATTAGCGCCATTTCGTAGAGGTTTTCTCATCTATTGCTTCACTTATGACTAGATTGACACAAAAGGGTGCTTCTTTCAGATTCTGAGGAGTGTGAGGTGAGCTTTTCAAAAGTTCAAGGCTGCTATGACCACAACCCAGTGTTTGTGTTGCTTACGCGTTCGGTGTCTTACACTGTGTACTGTGATGCGTCAGATTTTGGCCTTGGCGCAGTGTTGAATCGAGACGGTAGGGTGATTCCTACGCATCTCGGCAGCTGAAGGTCTATGAGAAGAATTATCATATCCATGACCTGGAATTGGTAGCTATTGTTCATGCCTTGAAAATTTAGCGGCATGTATAGCGTCCCATGTGAGGTCTAACTATAGAGGATACACAGCGTTTTAAAGAGAAGTGCCATTGTATTCTCCGCACCATAGGTATTGTGGAGACGAGTGAGGTTGCTTTTACTACATTCCAATTGTTAGGAGTAGCGTATTAGTGGTGGCAAGCTTATGAGGAGGTTACCCAGCCGATGCAACTTCACTCTTATGAATTCAGTTTTCAGAGATGTTCTTGAGAGAGTTTGTTCCTCAGACCCTTAGGGATGCATGGCATGGAGTTTGAGCAGCTGCGTCAGGGTACTTGACAGTGTCAGAGTATGCTATCCGATTAAGTGAATTGTCCAGACATGCACCTACCTTGGTTTCTACATTCAGAGAGCAAGTTCGTCGATTCATCAAGGGGTTCAACTATGGTATTAGATTTAGCATGGATCGAGAGTTGGAGACAGATACCCAATATCAGTAGGTGGTAGAGATTGCACGGAGGATGGAGGGTATGTGAGGCCATGAGAGAGATGATAGGGGTGCCAAAAGACTTTGAGGTACTGGAGTATTTAGTGGTGGCCACGCTGCAGCTACTACCTGTCATGGGAAGGGCTATGTGAGTCGTCCAGTTTATTAATCGCTTCCAGCTTCTTGTGGTGCTCCAGCTACTTCCAGGTCTCAGGTTGCCCATTATGCACTACCACTGTCTAGTGCACCTTTTACATGTGGTGCGTTCAGCGCTCAGTCCAGCCGACCAGGCCTGAGCCAGTTTCAGCAACCACACCCACTGAGAGCCTACTTTGAGTCTGGTGATACCCGTCACATGGTGAGGGACTATGTATGCGTCCTGGCGTGATTCTTGAGTTCTCCTGTGTATGTGTCCTTGCTTGTGGGAGATTCTATTATTGTGGACCGTGTGTATCAATCATGTTTCATTGCTATTGGTGGTTTTGATGTTATCTTGGGCACGGACTGGTTGTTGGCCAATTATTCTATTATGGATTGTCACACAAAAACTGTGACATTTGCTATGCCAGGTTTATCGCGGTTAGAGTGGAGAGGTACATTGGATTATATTCCTAGCAGGGTTTTGTCCTTCTTTAAGGCACAACGAATGGTTCAGAAAGGGTGTTATGCCTATCTAGCCTTTGTGAGAGATGCCAGTGCTGATACTCCTACTGTTGAGTCAGTTTCGATAGTGAGAGACTTCCCAGATGTATTTCCAACAGACCTTCCAGGCATGCCACCCAATAGAGATATTGATTTTGGTATTGACTTGTTGCTAGGCACTCAGCTTATTTCTATTCCACCATATTATATGGACCTAATGAGTTGTAAGGCCCCGTAAAATTTCGCCAAGAAATTCGAGTTTTGTAGTACCAAGGTAGGCTAATGAACAGTGTATTCCATCCATATCTTGATTCATTCATCATTATATTTATTGACGACATCTTGGTGTACTCCTGCAGCCAGGAGGATCATGAACAACATTTGAGGACTGTGCTCTAGACCTTGAGAGAAAAGAGGTTGTATGCAAAATTTTCAATGTGTGAATTCTGACTTGATTCAGTGCCATTTTTGGGTAATCTGGATTCGAGTGAGGGGATCAAGGTAGATCCGAAGAAGATTGAGGAAGCACAGAGTTGACACAGATCATCTTCAGCTATTGAGATTCGGAGTTTTCTTGGTTTGGCCGGATATTACTGTCGTTTCGTAGAGGGTTTCTCATCTATTGCTACACCTATTATTAGATTGACGCGGAAGGGTGCTCCTTTCAGATGGCCTGAGGAGTGTGAGGCGAGCTTTCAAAAGCTTAATATTGCTTTGGCTACAACACCAGTGTTGGTGTTGCCTACACGTTCGGGGTCTTACACTCTGTGCTGTGATGTGTCACATGTTGGCCTTGGCGCGGTGTTAAGTCAAGATGGTAGGGCAATTGGCTACGCGTCTCAACAGCTGAAGGTCCATGAGAAGAATTATCTTGTCTATGACCTGGAATTAGTAGCTGTTGTCCATACCTTGAAGTACCTTGGGTCGGTTATCCAAGGGGGATGGGAGATTGATGAGGATGTCACACACCATATTGGGGTGAGATGGATGAAGTGGAGGTTAGCATCTGGAGTCCTGTGTGACAAGAGAGTGCCACCAATACTCAAAGTTAAATTCTATAAAGCGGTGGTTAGACCGGCCATGATGTATAGGGCTGAGTGTTGGCCTGCTACAAACTCACATATCCAGAAGATGAAAGTAGCAGAAATGAGGATGTTGAGGTGGATGTACGGGCACACTAGGATGGATAAGATTAGGAATGATGATATTCGAGAGAAGGTAGGAGTGGCTCCCATTGATGACAAGATACGGGAAGCGAGGCTCAGATGGTTCGGGCATGTACAGAGGAGAAGCCCAAATGCTCTGGTAAGGAGGTGTGACCAGCTGGCTGTGGAGGGCACAAGAAGAGGTAAAGGGCGGCCTAAGAAGTATTGGGGAGAGGTGATCAGCCAGGACATGGCCCTTGATAGGAAGCTAGGGAGGTCGAGTATTAGGGTTGTAGGTTAGGAGATAGTTGAGTCTTGCCTTACTTCGTACCTTTGTGAGACTAGTCTGGTAGGACTTTTGTCTAAGACTTTCATTTCTCATATTGCCAGGTCTATTTACTAGCCATCGCTTTTGCTTTGCATCTATCTTCTAGTTTTCATGTTGTTGTTATTTTCATATGATCTCTGTGGTGGTACTGCTATTGTCTCCTTTTGTCTTCTTGAGCCGAGGGTCTTTCGAAAATAGCCTCTTTACTCCTTCGGGGTAGAGGTAAGGTTTTACAAACTACCCTCCCCAGACCCTATTGGTGGGATTTTACTTGGTCGTTGTTGTTGTTGTTGTTCATGCATTGAAGATTTGGTGGCACTATTTGTACGGCGTCCCATGTGAGGTCTATACCAATCACCGGAGTCTCTAGTATCTGTTCAAATAGAAAGATCTTAATTTGTGACGGCGAAGATGGTTAGATTTGCTTAAAGACTATGATATCACTATTCTATATCATCCCGTAAAGGCCAATGTAGTGGCCGATGCCTTGAGTCGAAAGGCAGAGAATATGGGTAGTTTAGCATATCTACCGCTATCGGATAGACCATTAGCATTGGATGTTCATGCATTGGCCAATCAGTTTGTTAGATTGGATGTTTCGGAGCCTAGTAGAGTTCTTGCTTGGGTGGTTTATCAGTCTTCTGTATATGAGAACACCAGAGAGCATCAGTATGACGACCCTCATTTGCTTGTCCTTAAGGACACAGTACAGTATGGTGATGCCAAGGCAGTTTTTATTGGAGATGACAGTGCATTGCGGATGCAGGGCCGATTACATGTGCCCAATGTGGATGTGTTACGTAATTGATTCTTCAAGAGGCCCACAGTTTGCGGTACTACATTCATCTGGGTGATGCTAAGTTGTATAAGGATTTGAGGTAGCACTATTGGTGGAGGAGAATGAAGAAAGACATAGTGAAGTATGTAGCTTGGTGCCTAAATTGTTGGCAGGTGAAGTATTAGCATCAGAGGCCAGGAGGTTTACTTTAGAGACTTGAGATTCCCGAGTGGAAATGGAAGTGTGTTACCATGGACTTCGTTGTTGGGCTCCCATGGACTCATAAGAAATTTGATG
This sequence comes from Nicotiana obtusifolia, assembly GCA_002018475.1. Taxonomy (NCBI): domain Eukaryota; kingdom Viridiplantae; phylum Streptophyta; class Magnoliopsida; order Solanales; family Solanaceae; genus Nicotiana; species Nicotiana obtusifolia. The sequence continues at coordinate 306,380 of MCJB01006557.1, forward strand.
TTGTATGGGTGATTGTGGATATGTTGACAAGTCGGCTCATTTCATTCCGGTAGTGAATACCTATTCTTTAGAGGAGTTAGCTCATATCTATATCCACGAGATTGTTCGACTTCATGGAGTTTCGGTATCCATCATCACTAATCGGGGCATGCAATTTACATCGCACTTTTGGAGAGCCGTACAGCGTGAGTTAGGCACACAGGTTGAGTTGAGTACATCATTCCACTCCAGGTGGATGGACAGTCTGAGCGCACCATTTATATCTTAAAGAATATTCTTCATGCATGTGTTATGGATTTCGAGGGTCCTTGGGACCAGTCCTTACCGCTTGCGTAGTTCGCCTACAACAACAGCTACCAGTAGTATTTAGATTACTCCTTATGAGGCCCTATATAGGAGGCGATGCCGTTCTCCAGTTAGGTGGTTTGAGTCGGGTGAGGCTAGATTGTTGGGCTTAGATTTGGTTCGAGATGCCTTGGAGAAGGTCAAGTTGATTTAGGATCGGCTTCGTACAACACAGTTTAGGCAGAAGAGCTATGTTGATCGGAAGGTTCGTGATGTAGCATTTATGGTTGGACCGCGAGTTTTGCTCCAGGTTCATCCATGAAGGATGTAATGGGGTTCAAGAAGAAGAGCAAGTTGAGTGATAGGTATATTGGTCCGTTTGAGATCCTTTAGAGAATGGGAGAGGTGGCCTACATGCTTGCATTGCCACCTAGTTTATCTGCAGTTTATCCGGTGTTCTATGTTTTCATGCTCCTGAAGTATCATGGTGATGCTTCCCATGTTTTAGATTTCAGCTCAGTCCAATTGAACAAAAATTTAACTTACATTGAGGAGCCAGTGGCCATCTTTGAGAGGCAGGTCCGAAAGTTGAGATAAAAGAACATTGCTTCAGTGAAGGTTCAGTGGAGGAGTCAACCAGTTGAGGAGGCGACTTGGGAGACCGAGCATGATATGCGTAGCCGTTATCCTCATCTTTTCACCACTTTAGGTATGTCTCTATACTTGATCGAGGACGAACGTTTGTTTTAAAAGGGGGAGGATGTAACTCGGTCGATCGTTTTGAGTATACCAGCCCCGTTGCCATATTAATTGCCTCCTCTATGTTATATTGTGGTTATGTGACTTTTCGTGATGGTTGGTTTGGGTTTCGGAGTGGTTGGAGCACTTAGTCCCAATGTTGGAAGCTTAAGTTAAATGAGTTGACCAGAGTTTGACTTTTGCGTAGATGACTCCGGATGGATTTTTGATAGTTTTGATTGCTTCTTATTGCTATTTTGGACTTAGGCGTATGTCCGGATATTTATTTGGAGGTCCATAGGTCGATTTAGCCTGAATTGGCGAGACCTGAAAAGTTGAAGGTTTGGAAGATTGAGAAGTTTAACCGAGAGTTGTAATGGGTTCATTATGTCATTTATGACTTGTGTGCAAAATTTGAGGTCATTCGGAGGTGGTTTCGTATTTTTCGGCATTAGTTTTAGAAGTTGAAAGTTCATTAGTTCATTAGGCTTGTATCGATGTGCAATTCGTGAATTTGGTGTTGTTTGATGTCATTTGAGGCTTTGAGCGAGTTCGTATTGTGATTTAGGACTTGTTGGTATGTTCGGACCGGGTCCCCAGGGACCCGAGTGTTGTTTAGATTGAGTTCGGACCATTTATGCATGTATTAAGATTGCTGGTTTTCTGTGCTTCTGGTTTTCTGTGCTTCTGGTTTCCTTCACCGCGTTCGTGAAGGTTCAGCCGCGATGGCGTAGGGTCCTTGTTGGCAGATGGGTAATTTCTCTTCGCGATCGCATAAATGAGGACGTGTTCGTGGAAGGTTGGAATGTTGTGCACTGTGAAGACAGGTAATGTATCGTGGTTGCATAGAAGAAAGGGGAGATTGTGCTGAGGCACACGTTGTTCATCGTGTTCCCATGGAGTAGTCCGCGATTCCGAAGCCTTATGATGTTCTACCTTCGTGTTCGCATCTGTAGTCACGCGATCACGTAGTGTCTTTTGTATGCTGATGGAGTTTGTTCTCCGCGATCGCGAGGTATTTTTTGTGATCGCGTAGAGTAAGAACTAGGCAGCAGATATATATTTCCAAATCTAGGGTTAGAGTTATTTTTCATCTTTTGAGTTAAAGACTTCAGGTTTGGGCGATTTTGGAAGACATTTTCAAGGAGTTTATCGGGGTAAATGATCTTGACTCGGATTTGACTATTATACATGAATCCATCATTGTTTTTACCATTTAATTAGTGTTTTGAGTTGGAAAAATTGGGGAATTTTGTGACAACTTACTAAGCAATATTTTGAGGATTTGAAGGTCGATTTGAGGACGGAACTGAATAATTTTTGTATGGTTGGACTCGTTATTGAATGGGTGTTCGGATTTTGTAAATTTGGTCGGGTATGAGACGCAAGCCCGGGGTTGACTTTTTAATTTCTTTATAATATTGCAACTTTATTATCCAAAATAGTTTCTTATGGTTTGTATTTATGGCAAAAAGTTATTTTGGCTAGATTCGAGCCGTTCGGAGTTGGATATTCTCAAAAAAGGTTTACTACCGGATTGAGTTATATTGTTTCAGGTAAGTATCTTGCCTAACTTTGTGTGGAGAAAACTACCCTTTAGGATTTGGGTTTATTGTGCTGTTTTTGAAATGTGAAAGTTGAGTGCGCAATGTGACAAGTGGGTACACGGGCTATACATGGTATTTGACGGGTTTAGGCTATTTGGACTCTTTTCTTGCCTTTAATTGACTTGTCATAGCATGTTATATTTTCATTCTTAATCTACCCTTACATGTAGTAATCTACCCTCACATGCCTTATTTGACATTGCTAACACTTGTTTCACCTTTTACTTGTTCATTGCTTTTAGATGCTTTAAGCTGAAGTTATTATCTTCCTTATTGTCCATTACTTCCTTAATTGTTGAATTGTTTACTTGAAGTTGTTGTTTCCATGGAATAGCTTCTTGTTGAGTTATTGGTGTTGAAGTTGTAAAAAGCGTGATCACATTGAGGTAAAGTTGTTGATCGTTGAAATTCTTGTTGAGCTATTCAATTTCAGTTTGCTATTGTTGAGACTCTAGTACACCTTGTGGTTGATCCATGGGCTATTTGTTGTGAAAACATTCATATTATTAATTCTTTTGGCAAGTTGTTGCATATGAGCTTATGACTCAGTCTCACTAGATTTAGGGAGTTATTGTCAGTGGAATTGTTGAGTTCTTCTTTGATTGCTAGTTGGTTTAAATTTGAAGTTCTATTATTATTTCCGTTATTTCTCCATGCATGTTAGACTTACCTAGTCTTAGAGATTGGTTGTCATCACGACATCCTATGGTGGAAATTAGGTTCATCAAGTGTATGACTATGACTAATTAGAAAGCTCAACATGGCGAAAGAAATCCGTCATGCCCAAATCAACAAGGCATAATCTTAATTATTATTTCTAATCATCATTAAGATTCATCGTGTAGTCATAATCAGTAAAATATGAATAAATTAATTCACATAATCCAAATAAGGCATATTATAATCCCAATTCTACCCGGATATGGTCATAACCTAGCTATCGTATATATGTCTGTTACCTCGTATATACATGGCTCCCAAATCAAGCAACAAGTAGAAAATATATCACCTATGAGGAGAATTATCTCTTGCAAGGGTAGACAAGAGACTTACCTCTTCCAAGGAGCACCTTCAACCTTCTAAAATCGCTTTTCCTTTCAAATCCACTACTGAACGACTTGAAACAACTAAAATATTACATAAATAAGTCAATATAAGCTTTGTAAATTGACTTTATATGAAAAATATTTAGTTTTTAGCCCAAAATAAAAAGTTAAAAAAAAGTCAACCTCGGACCTCGAGCTCGAAATCTGAAATTGGTCATAAATTTAGATTACTCATAGCACAATAAGTCCAATTATGTAATTAGATTCTAAATCCCATATAATCCCCCAATTTCCCTCTCTTAAATTCATTCCAAAATTTCAAAACTTTTACACTTTGAATCATTGGTTTAGGGGTTAAAACCCATGTAGATTCTTGAAATATAATCAAAATTGAGTAGAAATCACTTATCCTTAAGCTTAGGCCAAAATCCCTCTTGAAAATCACATTTGGAAGACTAGGGCTTCAAAATATGAGAGAATAGGCAAAAATTCTGAAATCGCGGCACTAAATACTCCCAAGGGTACTCATCGTGATCATGTCTCGAGCCCACGCGATCTCAAAGCACATCTGCCCAGTGCTCTATGTGATCGTGGCTCTCCGCCTCGTGACCACGAAGGCCAAAGATCGGGCCTCACCCCTACTAACCCTTTGCGAATGCAAATTCAACACCCCGCGAACGCGATGCACAACATGCCTAAACCTCCGCGATTGTGACCGTACAGCCGTGACTATTAAGCACAAACAACTCAGCGAGAAATCCTTCATCACCATGAGTTTGTGCTCGGTGATCACGAAGCACTACAATACAACAACAGATAAGCTATTACAGTAACATCTAAAATAGTCTAAAACCACCCCAAAACTCTCCCGAGCCCCTCGAGACTCGGTTCAATCATTTCAACAAGTCCCTATACTTCATACAATTTTTTCCCAAGGCTCAAAACATCAAAAAAAATATCAAAACCAAGAATTGAAGATCAAATCCATTCTGTAACTTTCAAACACTCCAACTTCGTCGAACGCATTCGAATCGTACTTAGACATTTCAAATCACAACCAAACTTTACATATAATGTCATTCAAACCATTAGGACCTATTCAAGGACTGGGACAAGTATATGTCAATAAATATCATCATTACCTACCAACATAATAAAATACCTCAACTTTCTTCTACCTAACGTTTTCTCCCAATCCCTAACAATTCCTTGATGAAAGTAGAGCCCTCTTCAACCTTACTTTCTATATAGCATTCAATAGGAGTGTCAACAGTTCTTTAAAACTGATTAAACTGACCAAACCGAACCATACCGAATCAATTACAGGTTCTTTGTAATAAAATCATAGGTTTTTATATAAAACTATAACCGCATCGAACCAAATCTGAATATACGCCAAAGTCCAAAATCATATGGGAACTCTTAAATCCCGATTGCGAGGTCATTTACTCAAAACTCAACCCTTGGTCAACTTTTACAACTTAAGGCTTCCAAAATAGCGAAGTGTTTTAGTTTACTCTTGAACCTTCCTGGAACCAACCCGATCATCTCCTCAAGTGTAAAAACATCAATAAAACTACGAAAATCATCAAATAAGGAGAACAAGGTTCTAGTACTCAAAACGACAAGTCGGGTCTTTACAAGGCTCAAACAAACAAATAGAAAACTATATCAGCTACCATACAAAGCCTTGAATGGAAACCATCTAAATGCTGAATTGTAACTATTATTGTAAGCAAACTTTGCCAAGGACAAGAAATAATCCCAATGACTTCCAAACTCAATTGATTGTGATTGTAGGCTATAATTACGTGTTTTAGTCGCTATTGCACTCTAATTCACTGCACTTTTATTGTGTTTGAGCTTTAATCACTCGCTAGTGTTTTGTACTTATTACGTGTTTTATGCCTTGTAGGAATGATTCCAAGTGATGTAGATGTTAAGGAGCTAATTCGAGCTATTTTGAGCTTTGAAGTCTGAGTAAAAGTCTAAAGGAATAAGTCGGGATAGCGTTCGACGGTCGAGAACCACGTCTGGACTTAAAAAATCAAGCAAAAAGGAAAGCTCTGAGGATTTTGCACAGCCACGTTGTGTGGGGCAGCGCGTGGTGCGCCGTGGCTGCCTATTTTTATGCTGCCAGTCAAATTACACACTCCCTGAAGATCACCACAAGCACCTTGTGTGGCGCGTCGCCATTGTACATTTTTTACTGAGCCAAAATCCAAATTCGGCTAGGAGAAGGTGGTTTCGTTTGGGCCCGACCCTACTTAGTATAAATACATGGAAAAATATTATTTTGAAATATTTTTGTTCACTTGTTTCATGTAATCGAGAGAGGCATAACATGTGATATTTTTGCATTCTATGTTGTTGGTTGAATTCATTAATTCTTCTTAGTAATTGGAAGAGGCTAGTTGAATTGTTGATTAAACCTAGTTAGGAGGATAATCGAGAGAGGTTCTCCTAAAGACCAATCACTACGAATTCTTGCATATCTTTGAGACTTAATCGAGAGAGGAGTTTGTTCTAATCATTTGAACTAATAATTGAGTGAATTCGAGAGATTCACTTGAACACTAAAAGTGAATTATCTAGAGTTAGATCCCAAACATTTATCTTGCAGCTATCCTATCAAAACCCTATCTTCTCCCATTGATAATCTTCTTTGCTTATTTCTTGCGCCGATTGTCATTAGTCAATAATTTAGACTCTAAGTTAATTTTAGTTTAACACCTAAATCTCAAATGTTGATAGCAATCTAGCTACAAACTACGATAATATTGTTTAACTCCAATCCCTGTGGATACGATATTATATTATACTATATTCGACTAGTGAGCATATTTAAGTGTGTGTTTTGCGCTCGTCAAATTTTGGCGCCGTTACCTGGGATTGGAAATCAATAGTGTTTGAAATAGTTTGTAGTGTTAATTCAAGAAATTTTTGTAGTTTATTTTTCTCTTCTTTGACTGTGCACAGGCTTCAGGTTAGATTGGTGCATGACTCGATCTTCTGGGAAGGAAGTACTACCATACGAACCAGAGATAGAGAAACAGCTGCGACAGTTGAGGAAGGAAAGAAATCTTCCTGAGACTTTAGAGAAGGTTGGGCAATCCTCAACCAAAGAAACGATGGCTAGAGATAATGATAATGTGGATTTGGCTGCAAGAGAGGTAGCCCAACAATGAGAGAAAGCTGCAAGGGATGCTGAGGAAGCAGCTCTTAGAGATGCACAAATTGTGTACGAAGAGGAAAGGGCTCGGAGAATTGCTCAGAATCAACCTTTGGTTGCAGACCAATTCAGAAATATATCTCCCGGCCCAGGGAGACCACTTGGTGATTATGCTAGACTGGTCTACAACCAAGGCTTATCAAGTGTGAGACCACCTCCAGTTACAGCTAACATTTTCGAGTTGAAGCAAGGGTTGCTTCAAACCCTTCAAAACTGATGTGTCTTCAAAGGAAAGCAAAACGAAGATCCAAACAACCATCTAATGGACTTTGAGGAGATTATGAACACCTTTCAATACAATAATGTGTCACAAGATGCAGTTTACTTAAGGGCATTCCGCTTCACACTCAAAGATGATGTGAAGCACTGGCTTCGAAGATTGCCTAATGGATCAATTAGAATATGGGATGAGATGACCAGAAAATTTCTTGATAAATATTTGTCATCAACTAAGACGGGCAAGTTCAAAAGAGAAATCCATAACTTCTGCCAGAACGAGACGGAAACCGTGTTTGAAGCTTGGGAGAGGTTTAAGGAGACTGTCAGAAAGTGTCAACATAGCGGAATTGAACTCTGGATGCAACTCCAGGACATTTGGGATGGATTGACACCGGCCTCACGTAGAACATTGAGCAATGCAGCTGAGGCCATTGATGAAGAAGACTCCAGAAGAGATAGTCCCAATTCTAGATGAGTTATCTGAAGATACAAATCAGTGGCCCTTTGAGATTGCTGAAAGAAGAAGATCAACTGGTGTTCACCAAGTTGATGCTAACACATCTGTGCAGGTACAGCTTGATGCCATGGCCAAAGAAATATGGAAGTTGACCTTACCCTCAATACACAATAAGCCTTATGTAGCATGTGATATATGTAGAAGAGGGCACCTTACTCATTAGTGTCAAGCCTCAACTGAGGAAGTTAATGCTACTGGGAATTATAACTTCAATGCAATGGGTCAGAAGCACCCCAATTTTTCATGGTTCACCTGGGGGGCACAGCAAATGCATGGCAACAAAACAACCCCATATTTCAGGGACAAGGAGCTCCGAGTTTTGTGAATCAGTAGAGGCCGCAGTTTCAACCTCAACAGCCTAATCAGCCTGGGCTAGAAGATCAAATGAAGTCCTTCATTGTCAAGACAGATGAGATATTAGATGTTCATGGTGCAACTATAAAAAAAACTTGGCACAGGTTTTCAAAACTTGGAGAGACAAGAGGGACAAATTTTAACTATATTGTTTGAGAGAATCCCCGGTACTCTGCCAGCTGATACTGAGAAGAACAGTGAATGTTGTGACCTTGAGAAACGGCCAAGTATTAAAAAATCCCACTCCAATCCAAAAAGAGGGTGTACCTAAAAAAAAAAGAGTAAGGAGCAGCTGAAAATTGATGTTGATAAAAAGAAGAAACGCAAGAAGGGAGCTGACAAAAAGAAGAAGGAGAAAACTTCGAGAAGGGAGGAACATAATGTAGGGGAGCATATGCCTACTCTACCTTTTCCCCAAAAGCTATATAGAGAAAAGATGAACAAGCAGTTCGAGAGATTTCTAGATATGCTGAGACGGGTTAACGTAAACTTGCTATTCACTTAAGTGCTCTCACAAATGCCAGCTTATGCCATTGAAGGAGATCCTTACAAAGAAGAGGAAGATAGAAGGGACCTCAGTGGTCAAGCTCACAGAGCATTTTAGTGCAATCTTGCAAAACAAACTCCCACAAAAGTGTGGAGATCGATAAAGTTTTACTATACCTTGCTCTTTAGGCACTCTTAACTTTGATAAATCTTTATATGATTCTGGTGCCTCTATTAATTTAATGCCTTTGTCTATTTACAGGAAACTGGAGAATGAGCTTGGAGAGATAAGGTCTGCACATATATCTTTGCAGCTGGCAGACCAAACGACTTTGATACCCGAGGGGATAGTTGAAGATTTCTTAGTTCGGGTAGATAAGTTCGTATTTCCTTTAGATTTTATAGTGGTGAAGATGGAGGAGAACAAGGAGATACCCCTCATCCTAGGCAGACCATTATTAGCAACGGGTAGAGCTATATTAGATATACATGAAAGGAAACTCATGCTTAGAGTGAGTGAGGAGACTGTGACGCTCAAGATGGATGTAGAAGCGGGGGTGAAAAATGAGAAGCCAGCTGCAAGTGTTGAATGAAAACTGAAGGGCGTGAAAGAGAAGGCTGTAGTTAGTGAGAAAGATAAGTGCAGGATGTACTCTAAGAAGGCTGAGAAGAAGCTATCTCCATGGATGTCTGCACTAGTTCGGGCGCGAAAATTGGAGTCCGACTTTGATTCAGCCCCCGACTAGATGCCAGGGAAGTTTTCTCTACCTTTTGCTTTTTAATCGCGTCATGAGGACATACCACAACTTAAAGTGTGGAGTGGGGGATATTTGTATGTTGTATGTATATTAGTACTACTAAGCATGCTGCCTAGTAGTTATTATATTAATAATAAAAAAGAAAAACAACAAAGGAAGAGTATAAGTAAAGGGGGCAAAAGCTACATTGGTGATGCCTTTATGCCTTGGCTATATAATCATCCATCTGCACCTCCATTGCCTTATGTGCAGCCTTTGTTGGCTGCCCCCATAGTCTCACGAGGGAGAATGATCTCATAGCCTCTTGGCTAATTTCAAAAGGAGTAGGACATAAGCAAACACCAATGCGCTAGACCTTACCTTACAATTCCTACTGAGGCATTAACAACCTCATCTAATAACAAGCATGTAAAAAATAAGAACCAGATCGAACTAGATATTCTATTATCATCATAGAGTTTATAAAATACTCTATGATGATATTACACATGATGATGCTAACAAAATGATAAAATAAAATTAAGTAGAAGCTAGAGTCCTGCCCCCTCTTATCCAAACTTGTGACATTTTGAAGTTGTCGCTCTTTGTCTTCTTCATCAATCCTCTTCAATATGTGTTCAATATTCATCATTTCCTTTTGGAACGGTTGGACCTTGTGGATGTGGTAGGGGCAGCCTCATTTTGCTTTGCAACTCGCATTGGGAGTTGCCTAATGAAAACTCCTTTCATATTAGTTTTGACACTGGAGGCTTGATATTGACTATTTGTGCTGATGTTCTTAAAGGAAGATTGCTGCACTTGTGCATCTGTTGGGAGTGCTAACTTGTATGGTGTTATACTGTCTAATGTATCTAGATAGACTGTCCTATCATTTGCTCTAATCCTAGCCTTACCTGAAGGCACAAAAACATGCACAAGGGCGCTAAATTGTTTCATACAAGAAGTTTGATTAGCTTTGTTACCTTGTGCCGTTGGTGAATCCACTGGATGTGGGCTGCCACCTTCACTTTCCTTGCCATCAGTATCTTCAGAAAGAACTTCATTATCATCCTCTGCATCCTCAATTTGTCAGGTTGGCCAATTTGTACATTGCTCTCCTACCTCATATCCTCTCTTACCAAGTCATAGTCATTCCCTGCGGACTGTAGTAGGTGCCCGGATTCATTACCTGATCACCAAACGATTCCAAAGATTGATAAGGAATCCCATGTACCGATTTATTCAAAGTGACCAAAGATTGCTTGGTCACATGATTAGCATTGAACATCATGGCAACCTGAGTATCCGTGATGATTTTTTCCATGTGTGGGCCGGAAAAATGCAATTTTGGAGTGCAGGACTGATCCCTGTTAATGCATCAGTCAAATTACCCTTTGCGGCACTTCGTAGAACACCAACTTTACTTGCAATAATATCACTGCATCGCTCATCTTTAGCACCGCTATTACATGGTACCAATTGTTGCTTCCTGTTAGCATCATTTAATGGAGATGAATTGATACCGTCACCCTCCTCATATGCTAAAACTTCGAATCCATCTGGGCTGGTAACAGTTTGTGTTATATTTCGTCGAATGTCAGACATTCGATTTTTGCTGCTGCATCTTCACACCTGGAGGTGTATTTTGCCTAGCAGGAGCTCTGTCTATCACTGTCCAAGCATTCCCAGTTGTGATCTTATTTAGCCCAACTCCATTAGAGGAAGTTCAGACTTGTTTCTGCCCACTTGCAACTTCCAGTCGAGCTGTTTGTGCACCGGTTTTGCCTGCAGTAAGCACCTGCCCAGCTTGCACCGCAGTAGCTTCAATGGCTGCTGGTTTTTCTACTAGAACAACTAATGCATCAGTATTCTTAGCAACTTCAGCAGCATGTGTACAAGCTGCTGCCTTCCTCTCGATTTGATCATCCTTAACCTCATCAGTAATACCAACAAATCGAGCAACTGTGGATCCAGCTTTGTGTTGAGATTCATGCACCTGCCCATCTACTTTTTCCATCCCAAAAACCTGTACATTATTTGCTTCTTCACCCCTAGATGAACCATGGTAAGTAGCACTATCCACAGTTGCATTCAATGCAACAGTAGGTTTCAAAGCCCCAAGAGCAGCCTGCTCAATTCCAGTTGTGATTTGGTGATGTTTAGCCTCTATATGCGCCACTCGATCGGCAACAACACGATCACTGTTAAATGTTTGAGCCAACAGTGTAACTGCATTACACCCTGTATTAGCTGCATCCTCTAATGGCAAAACAACTACATGTTCTTGCCCCACAAAATCCACACCAGTAGCTTTCACACCTGCTGAATTATCCCCTTCAGCAGAGCCACTTTCATCTCCAGCTAGTGCACCAGCAGTTGCCTTACTCACTGCCTTGTAAATCGTTGCCAACGCTCTTGTAGCAGGGATATAAGCTGGAAGTTTAATTTTTCACAACAATTGAGGCATCAATCAACTTCACCTCACCACCAGTAGTAGATTTAGTCATGCCTTGCTTAGCAGCCTGCTCCACATGTTTAGATTTTTCTAGTCGTATATCCTGCTGTTGCTTCTCCTCAAAGAAACTCGATCTTCCTTCTGTTGCTCCAAATCTCTAGCATGCTCCTTGCAAACTTCTGTCACTCCAAAACTTTGTGTACCAGCTTCAGTAGTAGGATTTGCCTCAGCTGAAACAACTGCAGCAGTATAGTTTTTTGCAGGTGTTGTATCATTAAAATTCCTAGTCACAGCTGCTGTATTAATCAGCTTATTTGCATCAGATCCTTGATGAACAACAAGGGAATTATCTCCATTATTGTTAGCTGCATCCAAACCTTTACCTTCAACAACCTGCTGCATTTTTTTTGCATCCAACCATTGCCTCAAATCCCCTCGATATCGTTCAACATCTCCTGCCTCCAATTCGATAGCAATTTCTTCACCCCTTTGCATATTACTACTGGTAGTTTTTGTAAGGGAACGACAGTTAATCTCCTCGTGTCCTTGATGTTTGCAAACAGTACAATATGAGGGAGGATTATCAATCACATATTCTTGATAATGCTCCAAAATCTTACCAGTAGCCTCGTCCAAATAATTTAGCCTGATACGTTTAGCTTGTTTATCCAGTAGGTCAAGGATTACTCGAACTCGAGCTGTGCTAGGTCTTGTGCGTTCCTCAGTTGCTTTATCAATTGCTAATGGTTTTCCTAACGCAGTAGCAATCGACAGAAGAGCTCTCTTTGCAAACAAATTAGGCGGCAAATCGGGAAACATCCAAACCAGAGCCTTTGAGGTTTCTTCCTTTGGATTAAACCATTGTGACCATGGGAAGGTCCTGAACTGATGTTGCTCGCCATTGAAATTAAGGTAACCCACAGTCTTTGACAGAACAGCTACATAATATTCAAATAAATCAAATCTCAACAGAAGTTGATGATACGCACGCAAGCCAATCAAACAACTATCTTTTATACCTAGTAGTTGCGGCAGATTAGCTCTCAAATCTTTCAAACCTGGTGCTCCATATGATAATTTCACAAGACAGCCTGGTGAAGTTCCTCTTCGATTGAAAATTATCCAATTTCTTAAAAGTAAACTGAGTTTAACGCCGCATAATTTATTAGATTAGAAGGCTCTCCCGCAGCTTGGGGAGAGACGTTGGCAGCCATGGCTACCCTAGGTTCCATGGAGTCGCCTAAGAGAGAGGAAAGAGGTGAGAGGAGAGAGTTGCCTCACTTTTGTTTTGTTAGTTTGAGTAGTTAGAGATAGAAAAAAAAAAATTTATATATATATATATAAATTTTAAAATTTTTAATTTTTACGAAGATGATTATTTCTTGAAGGATTAAAGTCAAAAGAAAAAGATAAAAAGATTTTCTTTTGTTAGGAAGTGTATTAATTCCCCCTTAATTTTTTTTCGGCCGCGGTTCTTTTTTAAGGGTTCTGTTTGAATCGGGTGTAGTTAATTTTTATTTTTATTCGAAGTAGGAAACCTTGTGCTATGAATTGAATTGAAGCAATATTTCTTGACTTTATTATGCCTTGAGAATATTGAGCGCTTTAGTTGTGACGCTTAGGCTCAGTTTTTGACTCTTGTATAAGTACCTTAAAGTATCATCTTAGCTTTGCTTAGCTGTTTTGACAAGAATGTCTTGATGAGTCCAATCCTGAGTGAGTTATGTGCCATGTGTGTGTGAGTTTTGTGCTATTTTGTGCATTACATTTGATTTCTAGAACTTGCCCCGTGTGTTTGCAAAGCGAAATAGTAGTTTAGTCAGTCTTGGAAGTGATATAGGCATTTATTTGTTAAGCCAGATATATGTGTTTGCTCTCCTAATTGTTATGTATCTTAGTTAACCCCTTTGAGCCTGTAATCCTGTTTCTTTGGCAACCACATTACAAGTCTTGCCCGTTTGTTTGAATTGACCATCTATTTTGGAACCTTTTCACCTCTCGTGAGTACTTAAATTTGTTATGAACTTTGTTATTAATTCTTCTTAGTAATCGGAAGAGGCTAATTGAATTATTGAATAAACCTAGTTAGGAGGATAATCGGGAGAGGTTCTACTAAAGACCAATCCACTATGAATTCTTGCATATCTTCACCAAGCTTAAATTGGTTCATCTTGTGAGGTTGAGACTTAATCGAGAGAGGAGTTTCTTCTAAACGTTTGAACTAATAATTGAGTGAATTCGAGAGACTCACTTGAACATTAGAAGTGAATTATCTAGAGTTAGATCCCAAACATTTATCTTACACCTATCCTATCAAAACCCTATCTTCTTCCATTAATAACCTTCTTTAAACATTACTTGCGTAGATTTTCATTAGTCAATAGTTTTGACTCTTAGTTAATTTTAGTTTAATCACCTAAATCTCAACTGCTGATCATCTTGGATAGCAGTCTAGCTACAAACTACAATAATATTGTTTAACTCCAATCCCTGTGGATACGATATTATATTATACTATATTCGTCTAACGAGCATTTTTAAGTGTGTGTTTTGCACTTGTCATCAATCACACAAGCATATGAAGATTTCGCTTAAACTGTCCATTAGTGTGTGGGTGAAAAGCAGTTCTAAGTTCTACCTATATACCCAACTCTTGTTGCATGGTCCTCCAAAGCGAGATATTAACTGAGTACCCGGTCTGAGATGATAGAAATGGGCACACCATGCAAACGAAATATCTACCTGATGTAAATATAGGCTAACCTCTCCGAAGTATAAGTAGTCAACATTGGTATGAAGTGAGTGGACTTGGTCAACCTTTCAATAATGACCTAAATAGCATTAAACTTCCTCATACTACGTGGTAACCCTAGCATTAGGTCCATAGTAATATGTTTCCACTTCCACACAGGTATGATCATCTTATAGGTCAAACCACCCAGTTTCTGATGTTCATAATTGACTTGGTGGCAATTCAAACATCGTGAGACATGGCCAAAAATTTCTTTCTTCATCCTCAGCCACCAATAGTGTTGTTTCAATTCACAATACATCTTCCTAACACCTAGGTAACTGAAATACCTCAAACTGTGAGCCTCCTCAAGTATCAACTACCTAAAACCATCAACAATAGGAACACACAACCGACCCTAGCGTCGCATAACACCTTTATCTCTAATTTCAACCTTTTTGACATCACCTCACTGCATCATGTTCTTAAGCACTAGCAAATGGGATAACCATAATAACAAGCCATAGTACGCTCCAACAAGGAGGATTGTGCAACAATAGAAGCAAGAACCTACTTGGCTCAAAAATATCCAATCTCACATATCTATTAGATAAGGCCTGGATATCCATAGCCAATGGCCTCTCCTTAGTTGGAATAAATGTTAAACTAGCCATACTCTCTCCCTTTCTACACAAGGCATCCACTTCCACATTTTCCTCCTAAAATAATACAAGATAGTGATGTCATAGTCTGTTAAAAATTCTAATAGCCTCCGCTGCCTCAAATTTAAATCCTTAACGGAGACTACAATGATCAGTGTAGATCTCGCAAGACACACTGTACAATAATGCCTTGAAATTTTTAGTGCATACACAATAGTTGCTAACTCCAAATCATGAACTAGCAATTCTTCTCATGAGGCTTCAACTACTGTAACACATAATCAATCACTCTACCATCCTACATCAATACACTACGAAGCCTAATGCGTGAGCATCACAATATATCATGTATAGTCCTGAACCTATGAGCAACACCAACACTGAGGTTGTAGTCAAAGCAGTCTTCAGCTTCTATAGCTCTTCTTACACTTATCTAACCATCTAAATGGAATACCTTTTTGCTTCAACTTAGCCAATGGGGCTATAATAACTGAAATTTGCTCAACAAAATTATAGTAACAACATGCCAAATCCAAGAAACTCTGAATCTCTATATTGTAGTACATCTGGGCCAATTTTGAACCACCTCTATCTTCTTAGGGTTTTCTTTAATACCCTCACTAGACACTAGGTGTCTTAAAATTGCAACTGAGTCCAACTAAAATTTACACTTGGATAACTTAGCATAAAACATAGGTTTTGCTCAAATTTTGAAGCAAATTCCTCAAATGTTGCTCATGTTTCTCTCTACTATGAGAGTAAACCAGTATATCATCAATGAATATTATAACAAAAAAATCCAAATAAGGCTTGAACACCTTATTCATCAAGTCCATAAATGATGCTGGAGCATTAGTCAAGTCAAAAGATATTAGCAAGAACTCATAATGATCATATGAGTCCTAAAAGCTGTCTTAGGGATATCGAAATCCCTAATCTTCATTTGATGATGAACCGATCTCAATTCAATCATATAGAATGCCTTAGCAAAATGAAGTTGATCAAACAAATAATCAATACGAGTTAATGGATACTTGTTCTTGATGGTGACCCTATTCAACTACCGATAATCAATGTACATATTCATAGTACCATTCTTCTTCTTTAGAAACAACACCGGTGCACCCCAAGGAGAATTACTCGATCTGACGAATCCCTTATCAAGCAAATCATGCAATTGCTCCTTTAATCCTTCAACTCGACTAGATCCATACAATATGGTGGAATAGATATGGGGTGAGTACCCGACACCATTTCAATACCAAAACCAATATCCTAATCCAACGGCATACCTGGAAGATCTGTAGGAAACGCATCTAGAAACACTCTTATCACTGATACTGAATCCATGGAAGGAACCTCTGCACTAGTATCCCAAATGTAAGCCAAATATGCTAAATAGCCCTTCTCAAATATATGCTGAACCTTCAAGAATAAAACCACCTAACTCAAAGAGTGACCAAGCGACTCTCTCCATTCCAACTTAGGCAACCTTGGCACCACTAAAGTCATTGTCTTGGCGGACAATTCAAGATAGCATGATAAGGGAATAACAATCCATGCCAAGAATTACCTCAAAATCTATCATATCCAATAACAAAAGATCCACTAACATGTCATACCTACTAATAGTAACCACACAAGACCAATAAACTTGATCAACCATAATAGATCATCCCCAACATGAATGGACACATAAATATGAATATTCAGAGAATCTAGAGACATACCCAAATTTGATGCAAAATAAGATGACATATATAATTAAGCAGAACCCAAATCAAATAACATTAAAGCATCCCTACAATAGACTGATAATATACATATGATAATTGCATAAGACGCAACAACCTCATGTCTGCCAAGAAAATCATAGCAGCGAGCCTATCCTCTATCTATCTCCTCTACCTCTAGGACGACCTCTACCCGACTAATATCCACCTCTAGCTGGGTGGGCAAGTGGTGTACAACTAGGGATAGAATCATAACACGCGTACCCTGCTAAGATGTATCACTCTATAATCTAGGGCAATTCTTCTTTATATTCCCCAAGTACATATATACAAATCAACCCATCTACTTCTGTGGCGGCTGGGACAGAGTATGTCCCTGACAATGAGAATAACCACTGAAAGAACCCCATCCTGGAGATACATTGTACGAACTATAAGCTGGGGGCACACACTGAGATGCCTGCTCCGAATGAGTACCATGAGAACCATGACTGGCTGGAGCATTTTGAGAAGTCTAAAGTGCAAAGTGAACTCACCTACAAAATAGCCTCTACTACGATGACCGTTGCTTCCAGATGAGGCACTACTTAACCTCCTGAGTGATGAGGCCTCTTATCCTTCTATGCCTCTCTCCACTGAACACAGATGCACTCCTTCATGTTATCTTCTCCGCCTGACCAAAAGTAGCCCCTATATTTGTCTCTCTAGCCATATTGAGTTTAATTCCAAAATTAAGCCCCTCAATGAACTTCCTTACCTTGTTTGTATCAGTGGGAATCAAAAAGTTGCATAATGAGATAGCTCTATAAACCTCATCTCATACTATGTAATTGTCATGCCATCCTACAGCCGCAGGTGCTCAAACTAGCTATGAAACTCATCCCTCCAAGCGAGTGGAATGAACTTCTCCAAGAAAAGAGTCGAAAACTACATCCAAGTGAAAGGAAGTGATTCTGCTAGACTGCCCTTGGTATCCCTTCTCAACTGAAAAGTAGTAAAATCAACTCTATTGGATTCCACAAGACTAGAATTGCATAGAATCTCATGGCACCTATCTAAGAAGTTCTAAGCATCAACTGCAGGATCATTATCAAAATGTGGGGGATCTAACTTCTGAAACCGATCCATCCATTTCTACTTCTCAATAGATATAACGGGCCTAACCTCTAGTAGTACTACAGTAACAGGATGAACTGCCTCAACAAGTGAAACTTTTAGAATGTGAATATAGCAGTAACCTACTCTGGGGTATGAGTAGCTGGGATCTGGGCTCCCCTTCCAGCTGGAGAAGTAGTTGGCACCACAAGAATTATCCCTACCTTACACCCTATTTTGCACGAGTCAAAACAGGATCAACTAGCAGTTTCCTTATTGATGATGAAGGAGAGTCTCCATCTAATATTTAAAGGTATATTGGCGTACCTATTCAATTTTAAATCGTTATCCTATTAGTCTGTTAACCAGTGAGATTTGGATAAAGGGTTCTTATTCTTCTTAGGGGAAGGTATTAGGCACCTCCTAGAATCTATCTAAGGTAGCTCCATAGGACTTAGACCAGGTTTAGGGAATTATATGTCTATATTCTTCTTAGTTAGTGCTTAAAAGTGTATAGCTTACTCTATGTCATGTTTAAAACTTATCATTTTGAAAGATAGGATAGTATATGCATTTGAAAAGAGTATAGGTTTCATAAAATTGAAAGGTTTATATCTATATGAGTAAAAGAAATTTAGAAAGTATTTTCATAATGTTTATGTTTGTAACTTTGTAAATAATGGCTAAGTATGAAATGCTTTTCCATTGAAATAAAAATGGCTATTTGCATAACTTTAGCATAGTAAGAATTATTGGAAAAATGGGTTGAGGTATACCTTAAAACTGGTTTCAAATCTTGTGTTAATTTTCCAGAGAACGACTCATTGAGGTATCCTTGATTGCAGTTGTGTTTTATTTGTAGAAAAACTTTTCTTTTGAAATCGTTTTCCATTCCAGCTTTTAAAAGGAGTGTTGGTCATTTCTGAATCTGTTTTAAACCTTGAAAAGAACTTCAAGAAAGTGGTTAGCACGAGGGAGGATGAAATCATATAGCGAAAATAACTAAGTATGTTTAAAGTTATTTACCTAATGTAAGTGTAAATCTTTTTAGTTACCTATGTTTTTAGGTTGCCTATGTTTCCAAAGACAGATAAATAAATAAATAAAACATTCAATCCACATTGTTAGTATCATACACATGTATACAAACATAATAATTCTTATTTTAAGAAAGCGACAGAAGAGTAAAGGGATTTGCACTCATGGTTTGGGCCAAAGAGATGTTAAGCTCAAGAGACTACAAACGCAGCAGCTTCTGTGAATTCCGACTCGGCGATGGAACATGAGCCTTAGTTCTTGAGAATAAAGTAGGCCCAGTTCGACCACTTCCTTTGAGCAGCAAACCAAACGAGGATTTTGTTTATCTATGTAGGAAACAAAGCTCAAGCAATTACCACTACATATGCGGGCCGTCGATCTCCATGTTTCAACTGCGGAGATTGGATCTGGGAGACATTAAAATTAATGGAAAAATAAGATAAAATATGGGCCATTGATCAAATGGATGGAAGGCTCAGATGTGTGTGTGTTTCTTATATGAGTGGTGGAGACGAGTGGCATGGCACAATTTGATTGGTTCAGGGAGGGTGGCATGGATTGCCATCGTGGATTGGGGAGTTGGAACTGGACTGGGTCAGATGTGGATTGAGCTTTGTATTGGAGTAGTCTTAGTCTAAGAAATAACCATTTTACATTTAATTATGCAATTGCAATTGTAGCCATTTACCCTTTAACCTTTTAAAAATTAATTGAGTTAAACTTTATTAATTTCAATAAAATGTAACGGAAATTATAATTATTCAAATACACTAATTACTATAATTAAATAATTAATTAATGATTAAAATACATTATTTTCCAATTTATGACGTTGACTTCGGATTATCAGGAATAGTTAGGTAATTAACTAAAATTAAGGAATAACTTTTTAAATTAATTACAAAACCTATGTACTGAATATTTTAGTAGTCTCAAAAATAGTAAGTGTAATATATCTTAAAATTATATAATACCAAATTATTGATTTCAACATTATTAATTACTTAATATATATATATAAAAAGGTATACTTGATTATAAAATATTTTCAACATATTTACTGTAAATCAATAAGTATAACTAAATCAATTTTAAAAGGGAGGGTC
Organism: Nicotiana obtusifolia; assembly: GCA_002018475.1. Taxonomy (NCBI): domain Eukaryota; kingdom Viridiplantae; phylum Streptophyta; class Magnoliopsida; order Solanales; family Solanaceae; genus Nicotiana; species Nicotiana obtusifolia. Next base: position 326,421 of record MCJB01006557.1, read on the forward strand.
AAAATTGGTCGTCAAGTGATATTCCCTTCAATCAGCGAGCCATCGGAAATAAGGCGGAGAGCACGAGGGAGCGATAGAGAGAGAAACTAGAGAGAGAAAGCTTCCAAAGCGGCAATGGCGACGCCGGCCGGTAATACGCCGGCTGGTGACCCCTTTGCCTCCACCTCCCAACCTCCCGCGTCACTTCCCACATACCAAAAACCACTCGACTACAGCCAAATCCTCAAACCAGCAACTCTGAACTCAAACTCTACAACAAACCCTAAGTCGACGGAGAAAATCGAACCCATCCCCTTCAAAAAAGCTACCTTTCTACAAGGACAACCTTTCGTTAAATTGTCACGACCCGGATTTCCCACCCTCGGGAGTCGTGATGGCGCCTACTAGTGAAAGCTAGGCAAGCCAATCAACCGAATTATTTACCACATTCTCATTCGAAATCAATACAACTGAAACCAACCATAAATAAACAAATACAATTTAACGAGCGAAATGCATAGAATATTTCAAACAAAATCTCTTTTACAAACTACCCAAGATCTGGTGTCACAGTTTCACAGACTGTCTAAGATTTACTACAAGTAAGGGTCTGAAAGAAATAACAAAATGCTGTTTCCGGGACTACAAAAAAAGAAAGAAACAGACAAAATAGAAAGCAGGAGACTCCAAGGTCCGCGGACGCCTGCAGGACTACCTTGGGTCGCCTGATAATCAGAAGCCGGAAGCTCCTTACAGTCCAAAGCCTATGGTACTGGGATCTGCACAAAAGAGTGCAGAGTGTAGTATCAGCACAACCGACCCCATGTGCTGGTAAGTGCCTGGCCTAACCCCGGCGAGGTAGTGACGAGGCTAGAACCAGACT
>MCJB01006557.1:327625-399242 GCA_002018475.1 Nicotiana obtusifolia
GTGGCAGGCGTGCCACCCGACCCCATTTCATTATAATCTGTGGTAGGCGTACCACCCGACCCCATTTCATTATGTCCATGTTGCAGGCGTGCAACTCGACCCCATTTCCTTAAAATCCTGTTGCACGTGCAACTCGACCCCATTTCCTTAAATTTGTGGTAGGCGTACCACCCGCTCCCATTTCAATAGTCATCACACAAATCACAAGAATTTCAGTAAGGAAACAAAACAATATCATAATTTCTCAACAAGAGAACAATAACATCAAAACAATCATCCATACACGACCCACGGTCATGCTTGAAACCAACGTAGAGGCACTCGTCACCATGCCTATACGTCGTACTTAAAGTAACAATTTAACAAATAGAACACGACTTCTAATCCCTCAAGCTAAGGTTAGAACAGACACTTACATCGCTTTGCAACTGAATTCAAGGTTCCGACAAACCTTTGCCTTGAAACTTTGCCTCCGAAGGCTTCGAATCTAGTCACAAATAATTTAATACACTCAATACACATAGTAGAAACTAATTCCATATAAATTTACAAATTTTCCGGATTAAAATCCAAAATTTAACTCAAAATTGCCAGTGGGGCCCACTTCTCGTAATCGTACAAAACCCACAAAATGTGATAACCCGTTCCGATACGAGTTCAACCATATAAAATTTGTCGAATTCCGACATCGGATTGGCTTTCAAATCTTAATTTTTGTTCTTGGAAAATTTGGAAGAAAAATCTGATTTTTCTTCCATAGATTCATGGATTTATGATGTAAATAAGTATGGAATCATGATTTATGAAGGATTTATGATAAAGAACACTTACCCCGATGCTTTCCTTGAAAATTGCCTCAAAAATCTCCTCAATCCGACCTCCCTAGCCCCAAATATGTTAAAATGGCCAAAATGGCCAAAACCCCCCGCTTATAGACCCTTTCTGCCTCAGTTTGCGACCTCAAGGTCCATTTCGCGGTTCGCATTTGTTGATCTGAGATCGCGGATCTCACATTTTGGCAGATTTTTTCCTCGTCGCGAAAATAGGCATAACTTTCTCATACGATGTCCGAATTGGACGATTCTTTTTGCTATGGCTCCAAATTTTCGATACGGATAAAATGCTTCAATCAAAACTGAATTTGGAGTTCATTTGCATAATATTATACCACTTATCCTTGAAGATACGTCATCGGCACATTCTCGAAACGCCAAAGTTAAGCTCCATCAACCATTCAAAATCCATTCGAGGCCCTCGGGACTTCAACCAAACACGCCAACATGTCCCATAATGTTATTCAAACTTGTTCCAACCTTCGGAACGTTCAAATCAACATCATAACATCAAATTCGCATCGGATTCAAGCCTAAGGATCTCAAAATCTTCTAAATCGCTCTTTTGATCTAAACCCGACCAAACCACGTCGCAATGATCTGAAATTTTGCACACAAGTATAAATCACATATCGAAGCTACAGCAACTTTCGGAATTCCATTCCGACCCTCGGATCAAAATCTCACCTATCAACCGGAAATCGCCAAAATTCTAACTTCACCAATTCAAGCCTAATTCTACTCGGGACCTCCAAAACTAATTCCGATCACTCTCCTAAGTCATAAATCCTCCCTCGAAGCTAACCGAATCATCGGAATTCACATCGGAACCTTCTAACTCATAAGTCAACATACAATGGACTTTTATAACTTTAAGCCTACTAAGTGTCTCATTTCTTACAGATTTCACTCCGAATGCAACTTACTCAACTAAATTACCTAAGACACTGATAACGAGGCATAATGATACAGATATTGGGAAAGACGGAGCAATAACCCACGAGACGATTTACCGGGTCGTCACATAAATTTACAGAAATGGAGGTTGAACGAATGAACCAAGTCGAGGGCCTGCAATATGCAATTATTGGCAAATTCTCCTATGGGTGGCCAGACATCCAGGAACTTCGTCGGCTAATTCCGATGCAATGTGGGATAAAGGGCGATTGCAACATTGGACTACTAAGAGATAGGCATGTACTAATTCGTCTGACATTGTGGCAAGATTTCCTCACATTCACTTCTAAAGCTGTGTATTATCTGAAAGAAAGAGATGGGTATGAATACCAGATGAGAACCTTAATCTATGATTCCAAGTTCAAGGAAGGAGAAGAAACTTCAAAGGCGATGGCGTGGATTTCCTTTCCCAGTCTTTTACCAACTTTTTTTGTGAAGGAATGCTTGTTTTCACTGGCATCTGCTATTGGAAGACCATTATATCTAGATATGGCCATAATAAACAAGACAAGACCTAGCTGTTCTAGGGTAAAAGTTCTGGTTGACCTTATGGCGGAACTACCAAAGAAGGTGAGAATGGATATTGAAAACAAGGCTACTGGCGCAGTAAGAACAGAGTGGGTTAAAATCCAATATGATTTTATTCCCAAATATTGTAAGCAATGTAAATTGCAAGGACACGACATGTTAGAACCTGATAAAGGAGAATACTATTGAGAATCCAAGAACAAAAGTCAAAGAAAGAAAGGCAGCACCTCTATTGATTCTATTAAGTGGTAAAGTAGTTGGAACAATAGTTTACAATGGAAGGAAGTTAATCGAGCACATAACAAAAACAAACAGTTAGCAATCAAAGAGAAGCTGCAAATGATCCAGCTATACCAGAAGCTCAGCAAGTACAGACAAACATAAGTTTGCTATGCTGGAAATTGAACAAGGGGAAGCTAAAGAGCAAAGGCAGAGCTCCACAAGTGGAGAAGAAGAAGAAGAAGAAGAAGAAAAGAATGCACATACCTCAATGGAAACATAGATCAACTCACCACCAGTAGCAGCAAACACCACCAGTCGTCAATGATAAAAAGAAATGAGAGCAGAGACATAATAGTAGCTACAACAGACAATGAAACAACAATCCAATGGGTGAACATGAAATTTAGAAACAAGTCCTCATATAATCAACCACCTCAAGACACATTCCCACATCTAAGTGAAGTCAAAGATGTGGATGAGGCTCAAAGAATTCAACTTAGTGAAGGCAAGTTATAGAGTCAACAGACAGAGGAAGAATCTGAAGAAGAACAAGTGCCATCTGGCACAGGTAGCGAGGAGGAACCAACAGATGAAGAATTGGAGCAGGACCTGCAAATTACAAAGGGTAAACCAAAACAGCAGGACATAATGGAGAACACTCATACAATGGAAGCCATGCTGCCCTACACATTGACACCTTCAAAGTCATGACAGTAGATAAACAACATACAAGAGAGCACAAAGATAGCAAGCAATCAGCAGACACCTTGACCAAGAATAGAGAATCCAATGAGTTACAGAACAATTCATCTGCCAAATCCAAACAACAGATCAAACTTGGAACAGACTGCTCTCAGGAGTTCAACATCAACAAATGCCAGCTGATCCACAACACAACAGACACATAATTGAATCAAGAAGGTATCAATTTACAAGTGATAAAGTTTAGAAGTGAAATTGATGAAGAGGAGCAAACAACTGATGCAGGAAGGGATCTTGATAAGGAATCCACCACACAAAGCTTAATAAATGCAGCTAGACAAGCGGATCTCTCACCAAAATTGTTGGATGCAGTGAAATCAACCAGAAAAGGTAGGAAGAAACAGGGCAAGGACACTCAAAGTGTAGGGGCAGGAGTCCAAACAAGAAGGATCTTATCCAAATCTCAATCCTAATCATGAATGGGATCATTTGGAACATAAGATCAGTCAACACAATGAAAGCCTTTGAAAGGCTTATCAATATGCACAGGCAGCACCACTTCCAATTCATTGGAATCATGGAGCCAAAACAAAAAGTCAGGAAACTGGAAAGATACAGAATAAGGATTGGACTGCCACAATGCTTTACTAATGTGTCAAACAAGATATGGGTCTTTGTAGATGAGGATCATGAAGTCGACATAATATGTGACTTGGCGCAGCAATTAACTCTGAAACTAACAGTGGTGGATTCACAAACAGCTTTCATTGTCACATTCGTATATGCAAAATGTAAGGCTAATGAAAGAATAGAACTATGGGATAACTTACATAACCTTGCTAGTAACATGACACTACCTTGGCTAGTGGGAGGTGACTTTAATGTCATATGGGATGAGGAAGAGAAGTTTGGAGGTCTTCCAGTAACATTGAAGGAGATTGAAGATTTCAGACATTGCATCAACACCTGCAACCTTCATGAACTAAGCTTCAAAGGAAGCATATACACATGGTGGAATGGGAGAGCAGAAGAAGATTGTATCTTCAAAAGATTGGACAAATGCTTAACCAACTTGTCACTACAACAATGGCTACCACAACTGGAGGTCACTCACCTACCAAAAATAGGCTCGGATCACTGCTCTTTATTACCGTCTTGTAACACAAATGCCACCTCCACAAAGAGAGCTTTCAGATTTCTTAAATTCTGGATAAAGCACCATAACTTCAAAGCAGTCATAAGACAGCACTAGAAAACAGATTTCATTGGGGACCCTTTCTTAGTCTTCAACTACAAGCTGAAGAAAGTAAAGAAAGCACTATCAATATGGAGCAGAACAACCTATGGAGACATTTTCCAAAAGATAACAAGTCTAGAAGAAGTTGTTAAGGTTCATGAAGCCCAATTTGAGCTTCATCCCACTGCTCAAAACAGAATGAGATTATAGCAAGTACATGCTGAGGTGATCAAGTATTTAAATCTAGAAGAGGAGTTCTGGAAGCAGAAATCAGGCATGGCTTGGTTCAAGGATGGAGATAGAAATACAAAATTCTTTCACACACAATTGAATGGAAGAAGAAAGAGACTACAACTTAGAAGAATCCATAACAACATGGGTACTTGGCTAGAAGATAATGCCGAAATAACAAATGAAGCAATCAACTTCTTCAAAAAATAGTTTCATGAAGAAAATTCACTTACAACATTTGAAATACTAGATCACATTCCTATATTGGTAGATCATGTAGACAACTATCTGCTGATGCATCAACCAACAAGTGAGGAAGTTAAAAATGCAGTATTTGGATTGAATGCAGCAAGTGCAGGAGGACCAGATGGCTTCACTGGATGCTTCTACCAGTCATGTTGGGATATAGTCGAGGAAGATATAGTTGACATGGTTAAAGCAGTATATAATGGACGCACTCTTCCTAAATGCATCACACACACAAATTTAGTACTGCTGCCCAAGAAGAAGGAAATACTTACTTTCTCAAACTTAAGACCAATCAGCCTCAGCAACTTTATCAACAAGATATTCTCGAGAGTAATCCATGACAGACTGGTAACCATCCTACCAAAGCTGATTTCAGTAGAACAAGCTGGCTTTGTCAAAGGCAGAAGCATAGTGGAAAATGTGCTCTTAACTCAGGAGATTGTAATAGACATTCGACTCAGAACCAAAGCAGGTCCAAAACTGGACATGACCAAGGCTTATGACATACTGTCATGGCTATTCCTGACCAAGGTACTAAGGAAGATGGGTTTTAAAGAAAGTTTCACTGGTTTGATACATGGATTGGTGGCCAACAACTGGTACTCTGTTCTAATCAATGGAGAACCACATGGCTTCTTAAAATCTAGAAGAGGAGTCAAACAAGGAGACCCTCTTTCACCTGCTTTATTCATAATAGCTATGTCCAGATCACTCAATTCTCTTCATTCCAACTCTCAATTATGTGGATTTGGCTTGCCTAAATGGATTCCCAAGATCAAGCACCTGGCATATGCAGATGATACCATCATCTTCTCCTTATCAGATGCCATATCACTCCAGCTAATAATGGGAATACTGACTGCATATGAAGATGCATCTGGACAGCTGATAAACAAGAGTAAATCTACAGTATACATGCATCCCTCTACCTCAACACATGTGATCAACAAGGTACAGAGGATTACAGGAATCCTACAGCAAGAGTTCCCTTTCATATATCTTGGTTGTCCAATCTTCTACATGAGAATGAAGATAGACTACTACCAAAGTCTCATATAGAGTAATGAACAGACTCCAAGACTGGAAAGGGAAGCTACTATCCACAGGCGGCAGCGCAGTACTCATCACACATATCCTGCAAAGTATGCCAATTCACCTCCTCTCTGCAGTAAATCCTCCTGCCAATATTATCAACAAGCTTCACAAACTAATTGCATAATTCTTCTGGGGCAATTCTGTGGGCAATCCAAGAAGACACTGGGCATCATGGAGCACCTTATGCTTGCCATGTGAGGAAGGAGGTGCAGGCTTTAGGTCCTTACAAGACATGTCTGCAGCCTTGTTCTGCAAATTATGGTGGAACTTCAGAACAAAACCAAGCTTATGGAGTGCTTTTATGAGCCATAAATACTGCAAGAAACTCAACCCAGTAATTGTTCCTTGGAGAGGTGGATCACATATTCGGAAGAAAATGCTTGAATGTAGAAGCATTATTGAGCACCAAATACTCTGGCAACCTAAAATGGGGTCTTCACTGTTTTGTTTCGAAAATTGGACAGGACTGGGAGCCTTATACTTTATCACCCCTCCTGATTTCATTTGTGACGAAACTGTTCAGAATATACAAGATGTAATAGAAGAGGGGCTTTGGAATGAAGACAAGATCAAAGAGATCTTATCAGATGACCTTGCTGCACACATAATCAACAACATTAAGCCACCAAATGTGGAAGGGGTAATAGATGAACCAGTGTGGATGCTGGACACCAGTGGAGAATTCACTGTCAAGACAGCTTGGGAATACTTGAGAAAGAGATAACATCCTGCAAATGCATATAGGAATATATGGGTGCAAGGATTGCCTTTCAAAATTTCCTTCTTCATGTGGAAACTTTGGAGAAATAGACTACCACTGGATGACTACTTCAAAAAACTGGGTTTCCAAATGGCTTCTAAATGTTAGAGTTGCACAGACCCACATGAAGAGACTAGACAATATTGGTTCTTCACATCACATGCTGCAAATACAATATGGAGATATTTTCTTGGCAATGCAGGAATTGACATACAGGGCATCACTCTGCATCAAGTAGTGGTCAAGTGTTTGCTGTTGTTGTTGTGGAGTTCCTAGTAATTGCTGCAATTGCAATAGAATGAGCACTAAAAGTGCTAACATCACACATTGCAATTGCAGCAATGACCTAGACTCTTCCAGGTTATCTACTTTCAGTATTGTTGTAGCTGGCTGCTGCTTTGTTTCTGTGATTTGTGGTTGTTGTTGAGTGGTCTACATTACCTGCTGAGTGCCTTGTGTTTCTGTGGTTTGTGACTCTTGCTGAAATGAGGAGTATCTGTCCATCTTGTTACTGTTGCAGATGTTGCTGCTATTGCTGATGTTGAAACTGCTGGAGCTGTCTTTGCTGCTGTTGTTAGTGTTGCTGCTGTAGATCTGCTAGTGGGATGTTGATTGTCTGTGTGTCTTGTTATTGTTCCTACTGTTGTTGTTGCTTTTGCTGCTGCTGCTGCTGCTGCTGCTGTGGCAGTTATTACTGCTACTATTGCTGTTGTTTCTACTTTTGTGAGGTAGTGTGTGAGGTAGCTGATGCTTGTGAACATACACATATTGCATTTGTAATAGTGGCCTAAATGGTTGCCGTGTGCTGCTGTTGTTGTGCTGTATATTTCCTGCCTTTTGCTTGTGAGAAGGCTACACTGTATTGATCCTATAGGCAGTGGTGTGGTGGAAGAACCTTGGTAATTGCTGCAATTGCATTAGAACGAGCACTAAGAGTGCTAATACCACACAATGCAATTGTAGCAATGGCCTGGTCCTATGTGAGCTGCTGCTTCTGTTTGATCTGCTGCTTCTGTGAGAGTGGTTGAGGTTGACATGTGACAGAGCTGAGTGTTTGATATATCTATCTCCTTCTGAGTCCTTGTGATGATGGCTAGCTGATTGAATGTGTCTATGGCTTGGGGAATGGCTGTGCATCTTGCTGTTTTTTCTGTTGTTGTTGTTGCTGTTGTTGCTGCTGCTGCTATTGCTGTTGTTATTGCTTCTGCCACTACTACTGCTGCTATTGCTGTGGGGCTGTGTACTGTGGAGATTCTACAGTGTGTTGATCCCGTGGGCAGTAGCATAGTGGAGGGTCCAAAGTGATTGCTGCACTTGCAATGGCATAAGCACTAGGAGTGCTAGTAGCACACATTGCAACTGTAGCAATGACCTGAATCCATCCAAGCTATTTGCTTCTTGGCTTTCTGCAGCTGACTTCTGCTTTGCTTCTGTGGTTTATGGTCTGTTGCTGCTGTTACTGCTACTGGAGGGGTGTGTATTGTGTGGTTCGTGCTTGTGGGGAGGCTGCACAGTGCTGAATCCATACAGGTTGTCTACTTCTTGTATTGCTGTAGCTGTTTCTGTTGCTAGCTTGTGCTGTGCCTCTATGGTTTGTGACTGCTGTTGAGATGGTAATTGTCCCCTAATGCTACTGTTGTTGCTACTGGAGGTCAGAAATGTTACCGGTGTAATGGTATGATGATCATTATCATACCTTACAGCTGTAGTAGCACACTTGACAAGCCTGTCCTCCTACAAAATTAGCAAACATGTTATAGGGGGAAAGGACCAAGGAGGTTGCTGTAGTTGCTGAGGTTATGACACTATATCTGCTAACATTAGCCCTTGCAGTTGCAGCAATGAGTTTGTTCTATGTGTTGCATCTGCAAAATTCAACAAACTTGTTATAGGGAGGAGTGACCTAAGTACAAAGAACTGCACTAGGCTGGTTGGGGAGTACAGTGTGATTTCCTGCAACAGAATAAACAGAGTGAGTGAGAAATAAAAGGCTTCGGCCTTGTTGTGTGGATTACTGCTTTGTCCTGCACCTACATGCATCAACAGACATGTTAAAGGGGAAAGTGCATGCTGGCTTAGTGATTGTGGCTTGCTTGCTGGTAGCTTAATTAGAGAGATCTGCACTGAGTTGGATAAAAAGTGGAAAAGGTCTTCCTGCAACAGAACAAATAGAAGGAACAGAGCTAACAGAAGTATTAGGTGAAGTGTTTCTGTTCTGCTGCATAAGTTACTGCTCCTGTTGGTATTACTGTATCCTAGCTGTGTGGTGAATTGAACTACTGTTACTTCTTTCAAGTGTATGTTCATGTTTTTGATAAGTCAAATGCATTGTGAAACATCATGTGTGGTGGGAAGTTGAGTTTTTTGGACTTCCTGTGCCTAAATGCAGGAATGCCTTTGCTGTCAAGGCAGACCTGTCCCCTTATGTGTGAAGGTAGTTCCCTTTGGCTACTTTAATGTCTTAGGGAATTAAAGTCATGGCTCAGTTTGGACAGGGTATCAGCTGGACCATTGGCTTCTCTCAGGACATGAGTGCACTCAAAACCTTCACAGTGTTGGCTTAGATTCTTGATTTCCTGTATTAGCATATCTAAGGTCCATTGGTGGCTTAGACTAGCTTCTTAGCCATTGAGTGAGTAGCTTAGAGTCTGTTTCCAGGTGGATTTTGGTGTAGTCATTTTTCATACACCAGTTGATGCCAATGAGGGCTGCTTGAGTTTATGCTAAGTTATTAGTACCCTCTCCCAATGGACTTGAAATAGCATGAATGAAATGACATTGCTGGTTCCTAATAATGACCCCTGCTCCTATTTTCCCTGAGTTGCCTAAAGCACTGCCATCTGAGTTGATTTTGACATAACCAACTACTAGCTTCAACTAGACTACTTGCTTCACATTAGTGTGATGCTGTAAACTCTCTATAGCCATGTATATTTCTAGCCAGTTGGCTGGCCATTTGATGTTAGCATAAGGGGTTCTGAGCAGCAGAAGAAAATCAGAAATGATGGAATACAGTGCTCTGGTAACTAGTGATGATTTTCCCCCATATTTGGCTGCACATCTATTCTTCCACAAATTCCAGCATATAATGATTGAAAATGTGTCTAAGACCAATTTCTGCACCCCATTCTCTCTTTTTTACAGCCACCAGTTCATTAGCTTCATTGTTAGGGGTTGTCTATGACTTTGAATCCTAACTGGTGCATTGAAGTGCTTCTAGATGATTTGAGCTCCAAACCTAGCTACTCTGTCATCTGTGGGCAGCTTGTTTCTCAATGCTCTCCATAGGCAAAAGGACCATTTGAAGGGTATTTTCTTGTGCCAGATCATCTTATTTGTGAGCAGTACCTGGTTCCTTTCTCTCAACACAATCCATGTTGATGCACAGGAGAATTCCCCAGAAGCAGAAGGCTGCCATATTGGTGTGTCATTGATGTGGGGGTTATAATGGATTTGAGATGTTATTTGACTGAGTTTCTGAATATCCCATTGCCCATCAGTCTGGTATTGTGAGACCTTGATGTTGCCAGGCCTGCCCTGTCCTTGTCTGAAACTAGCTAAGTGCCCAATACCTAACCAATTATCCCACCAGAAGCTAGAATTTCCTGAGTGCAATCTCCATCGAATGTGATAGTCAGCAGTTTCTTTGTTGAGTATCATTCTTCTCCATGTCTGTGACTGTCCAGAGCCCCATTTTTTTGATCTGGGGTGTGATCTCATACAGTATTTGGCTAGTAAGAAATTGCTCCATAGTTTCTGTTTGGTCCTGAGTCCCCACCATTGTTTCTATTCCATAGATTTACAAATCTCTGCTATAGGTCTCAGTCCAATGCCCCCTTCTTCCAGTGAGTATGATAGTGTGTGCCATGAAGCCCAATGGTATTTGTTCCTTTCTTTGTTCATTCCCCATAAGAAGTTAGTTGCCAGTTTCTCTATCTGTTTAAGGACAGCTTTTGGAGGTGTGACTGCTGACAGCAAGTGGATAGGGAGTGATTGCAGGACATGCTATTAAGGTCAATCTACCCCCATAAGATAGTAACCTGCCATGCCAACCTCTTATCCTACTTAGCACTTTAGAAATGATACCATTGAAGTGCATAATCCTTTTCCTGCCAGTGTATAGGGGACAACCTAAGTAGGTTAGAGGGGATTTCTTTTTTGGTAAAGCCTGTGACCTGCTGAATTCTCCCGGTAGTATATTGGAAAGCAGAGGGGGCAATCATAAAATGACTTTTGCTTTTGTTGATCTGCTGCCCAAATGTCTGCTCATAATCTTGAAGGACCTTCATGATCTTCTTTAAAGAAGTTCTGCAGCCTGAGGTGAAGATGATCTCATATCTGCAAAGCTCAGATGTGTGATTTGAGGTCCTCTCTTTTCTATATAGAAGCCATTGAAAAACTGATCATGTGTGAGGTTTTTGAGCATCCTAGAAAGTAATTCAGCTTCCAGAAGGAAGAGTGAAGGGGCCAGAGGGTCCCCTTGTTTTAGACCTCTAGTGGAATGAAAGAAGCCAAATCTTGTGCCCCATTGACTATGACAGAGTACCAATTGTTGGACATTTTTCTCCACACCATGTCAATGATTCTTTCACTAAAACCCATTCTTCTCATCATTACACATGTAAAAGACCAAGATACTCTGTCATAAGCCTTTGCCATATCCAATTTGATCACTACATTAGCACCTACATTTTGCTTCTTGATTCCCTATACAATCTCCTGTGCAAGCATAATATTCTCAGAAATACTTCTGCCTTTGATAAAACCGATCTGATTTAGGAAGATGATCTTGGGGAGAATAGGTGCAATTCTTTTGGAAATAATCTTGGATATAATCTTATTGATGAAATCGCTCAGACTTATAGGTCTAAATTCTGACAAAGTGTTAGGGAATTCCATTTCGAATATCAGCACCAAGCATGCTTGTGTCATGTACCTAGGCATTGATTGACCACAGAAGAATGCCTTCACCACATTGAAGAGATCAAACTGGATGATATCCCAACAATGCTGAAAGAATTTTCTATTGAGGCCATCTGGACCTGCAGCACTGGTTGGATTCATTGAGAAAACAATGTCTTTGAGCTCCTCCATTGTAGGATCTTTGTTGAATTAATGATTATCTTCTTCTGTAACCAATGTAGGGATACAAGATAGAAGATCTTCCCTGATGACTTCCTCAGGATCAGTGAACAGGTTGTGGAAATGGTCACAGACAGCTTCACCTATTGCTTCATCTCCATATATCCAATCATTGTCTTCATTTTTGATTTTGTGGATATACAGCTTTCTTCTTCTGCCTCTAATCATACTATGGAAGTATTTGGTGTTGGTATCTCCATCCTTAAACCATTGTTATTTTGTTTTTTTCTTCAAGACAACCTCTTCAATCTTCAGATGTTTGACATATTGAGCAGTGAGTTCATGGGCAATTGTTCTATCTGATTCTTTATTGGACTGTGCCCAGGTCTCTTCTGCTTTTCTGACTTTCTCTTCAAATTCCTTGACTTTCTGGAAAATATCCCCATATTCTTGTCTGGACCATTTGGATAATCCTTTGCGAAGTTCTTTTGTTTTTTGATGGAAAATCCACATTGCATTTCTAGTGACTGATGTATTCCACAATTGCTGTACTAGTGGCGAGAAGGTTGCATTTTCTGTCCAGCAATTCAGGAATTTAAAATACTTTGTGGCATTATCCTGTCTGACATTGATTTCCATGAGAAGAGGGGAATGATCCGATCCTGTAGATGCCAGATGTGTAATGGTAGTAGCAGGATGTGCAGCAAGCCAGTTATCATTAGTCAGTCCCCTATCCAATCTTTTCCAGACAATTGAACAGGGGCCTATGCCATTAGACCAAGTGTATCTAGGTCCATAGTATCCAAGGTCAGTGAGTCCACAGTCCTTAATCATGCTCAGAAACTCCAGGCTTTTGTTGAGTTGGTATGAAATACCCCCTATCTTTTCTTCAATTGATGCAATCACATTGAACTCCCCAATGGCACACCATGGTACACTAGAGTTCTGTGCTTTGATCCTTAGCTTGTCCCACAGTGGTCTCCTCAAAGGAGGTTTGCATTTAGCATATATGATTGTGAGATGGAAAGTTTCAGCAGCCTCAACATGCTTTAACTCAATTGTGACTTGCTGTTCATCTTGGTCTGTGATAGTACCAAAGAAGTCCTTATCCCAAAAAATCCATATCTTGTCATTGATGTTGGAAGCTACATGATGCATAGATAGTTGGTTTTGGTATTGGTTGATATGTGAAGAGTCTAGGAATGGTTCAAGAATAGCTACGAGGGAGAGTTTATGGATTTGTTTTAGTGTTTTGAGTCTCTCAATGGCTCTAGAGGTTCTAATACCTCTGACATTCCATATAAGTGTACTGATCATTAAAACATGGAGGGGGGTTGGAGTTTGGTGGGACAGTGTTCCTTCTAACAGTCATGCTTCTTGTGATCCTTGGTGATGGGTTATATGTTCTAGGAGATAATCCCTGGTTCTAAATGATATCATTTTGATGATGTTCCCCATTAATGGCTTCTGCAAGGAGATCACAATGTTGGTCCTCTTCTGTGGCATCACTGAGTCCAGCTTCTTCCTCAAAGCCTCCACTCATCTCATCCTCTAAAAGAATAGGTCTATATTCAAACTAGTTATGCAAGATTTACCTTCTGTGATCATATGGGAATTGTGGAAAAGAAGAAATAGTTACAAATATGGAGACACAGTCACAATTAATAGAGTTATCTATCAAATCACTTCCACTCTCCAGATGCTTATCAAGGTCAGAAAACCAGGAATTCAAAATATCCCTCAGAAATGGCCTGATATCATCTGCAGGATGGAACAATACACTCCCATCTTGAAGTGCACTAAGGTGTTTTGGGATTTCCCCAAACAAGGAAGGATTAAGGTCAATACAGATGGCACCTCTAGAGGCAACCCAGGTAAAAGCTCCATAGGTTTTGTTCTGAGGAATGAAGAGGGAGATATGATACATTCCTACAATAAAGAAATCAAAGAAAGCACAAACACTGAAGCTAAGGCACAGGAAATGGTGGAAGCCTTGAGATTCTGCATCCATAAGGGTCACCTTCTAATTGATCTACACACTGACTCTATGATGCTTATGAAGAGCATAAATGAAAGAATGGAAGGTTCCTTGGTCCATAAAAGATACAGTTGCAGAAAAAAAGGAATTGGTGACACAATGCAATGCAACAATTGAACACACATTTAGGGAAGGCAACAAATTGGCAGATCATTTAGCAAACTATGCTCTAGATGTTGGTCCTATTGACTGTCAATACTTTGGGGAATTGGACACACAAAGCAGAAGGCTGATTAACAGTGATAAAAGTCAATGTCCCTATTTGTGAATAAAGGTGACAGGAAACATAGGAATGTAAATAACCCAAGAAGAAAAATGAGAAGCAGCCAAATGAAGAATTCCACATAAAAGACTGCAGGATTGTCAATACAAATCTCAAGATCTTCTCAATGGATAACCACTGTACACCTGAGATCAAACAATGACCTTAATATTTTCTTAATCTCTCTGTTTCTGATACAGGTACAAGAGAATGCAAAGCAAGACACCAACAAAAAGCCTAGCAGAGACCTCAAGGATGCAGGAAGTCATGCTATACTGTTTGAAGATGCACTGGAAGGCCACTTTTTTAAAGAACAAATGGCTCACACTAACAAGCACATCTGTTTTGCAGGAAATATCGAAGATCTGAGCTGCTACCAACAAAGAACCAATATCAACATCCTGAATTCAACCAACAGGCTTTCACATGGAATATAACTCATTAGATGGACCCAATCTATTGATGATGAAGCAATAGGGAGAATTCCAAGCTCCCGAAATCTTATCAACA
Source organism: Nicotiana obtusifolia (assembly GCA_002018475.1). NCBI lineage: Eukaryota > Viridiplantae > Streptophyta > Magnoliopsida > Solanales > Solanaceae > Nicotiana > Nicotiana obtusifolia. Next base: position 342,332 of record MCJB01006557.1, read on the forward strand.
AGTGCACAGACACCAGCAATAAATGGATCACAGTTACACCAACATTTTCTCCAGATTTCTACTGCACCCCCCTGAGAACAATACAATACCAGCACTCAACCATGGTTGTACACTACCGCAGCAGGAAAGCAACAACAGAAGAGAAATCTTCAAACACACAGCAATCTGTTTAAGCAGAATCCATAGATGGACACTCAAGGCAATTCCCCCAATAGGAACACAGCAGCAGCAGAAAAAGATATACAACATTTTCACAGAGCATCATTAGCAACACAAGGTTACACTCATACGTTCCTGGAATCAGAATATCACAGCAGAAGCATTGCAGTCAAGACAGTCCCCAAGTCAACACCAGCAACATGAGAAGATTAACTTTAGCAGCTTTGATCTCCTAAGACACAACATAAAAAAAGTAGTCAATTCAGAGGAAAACATCATTGCTTTCAACAGTTTTTCCAAAGTGGTAGCTAGTGTGGAAGGATTCAGATCAGTGCTGAAAATGCAATATGTGGTATTGGCATTTATAATGCTCAATCTATTGCATTTACAACACTTATCAGGAATCCCTCTCACTAGCATACAAATCAGCAAATCGCCAATCATACAAATGAGTAGCAGTAGCAGCATAGCTACAGCAGGATGGTCACCTTCTATGATCACCAAGCATTGGAACACAGTCAACAATCGACTCAGCAGGCATAGCAACATAATTGGCAACCTCCAAGTGTGCAGCAACCACATGATTCAGAAACACAGTTATCACACAACCAACCAACACAAATCTCAGCAGTTCATCAGAATCAAACACACAACCAAAGCAGCAGGAACACAAACCACAATGTCACTAAGGAATTCCATCTTTCTGAAGGCAGTTTGACTTGGTTCAGATCATTGTTGCAGTTGCAAGGTGTGGTATTAGTACCTCTGGTGCTCAATCTCTTGCAACCGCAGTAATCATCATAGACACTCTCGAACACATTACACCACTGGAAACATGACTACACTCAACATCACAGTAACAATATTCTATTCCAGCAGACAATGCAAGACAAGGAACTAACAGAAACTCAACATCAGACAAACACAAGAAAAGACAGCAATCTACTGCAACAATTCAGGCACACTACTAACAGTAACAGCCACTTTAAAACAAACAGTCATCTTCAACTTGATGATAGCTTGCACTATTTTGGCACTCTTTTGATGACCCAGAAAATACTTTTGGACACCAGGTGTACATACAAGGTAATACTTCCCCAAATCACACAATAGAAGCAGGAACACATGTACTTTTTTGTATAGCTGACCTAGAACAGTCTCACCTCATTTTCTAAGAGCGAATGTCTACAAAATAGACAGTCGCCACATTACCATAGGTCTAACATCCTACCACTTTTTAGGTAGATTTAGTTATCACTTTAGGATGACTAAGTGTACATCAACTTTGCTATTGGAGGTAAGGTTCAGGTCCCCCTCCACTTTTGTACTTTGCTTCTATCAATAAATTCTTATTTAACCAAAAAAAAAAATTGGTCGTCAACAGCTGCCCCTCTTTGACTGGAGATGAAGAGTTTTTGGACAAAGAAATCAAACCAAGACCAATTTTGTCCTAACTTTAGGCATGGTATTTTGGTAAAATTAGGACGGAATTCTAGATTTGAATTGCTGACATACCTCAGGTTTAACGAGGATCAATCCTCATGTAGTTCTAGAATGATGATTTAGAGAAGGCAATACTTGCAGGAATTGCCCCAGTATCATATTATGATGATACTGCAAGACGAGAAGAATTTGATATCCAAAATGACTTGACATTGTTGCTTGATTATGAGACTTGAAAGACTTGACGATTTAGAGTTCTACTGATCGTATTTTGAGTTTGAGTTTGGATCCTCGGCGTGCTTATGAGTTTGTTGTCCTCATAGCATTGTAGCTTGGTTTGTTGGTTAGAATAAGTTCCCAATTGTGATGTTTGATCCTGTAAAAACAAAATACACATATATCCATATATCATAATGTTGATATGTTTAAGATATAATGTAAATGATGAAGGAATGATAATGCCTGGCTGCTGGCTAGCCGTTATTTGGAATCGGGGCGACGGATACTTGAATTTGACTCGATTGTTAGACATGCTATGTACTGTTCCGCAGCTGTCAGAGCATTAAGTCTCCTCACGATAGGAGTATCTTCGCGCAATGGAAGTAGTTGACTTGTAATGTAAAATATCTCTGCATGATGGGAGTATCTCCACGCAATCGGAGTAGTTTACTTGTAATGTATCTTTTGCAGGATGGGAGTAGTTGCCTTGAAATATAAAGTGTATCTCTGCACGATGGGAGTTGATTTGAAATGTAAACTATCTGTATGTTGCATGAACAAAATGTAAAAACATTCAGGATTAAAAAGAAATAAGGAGCATTCCCAAGAGTTAGTCTTGACTGCAAAAGTAAATTACGGTCGTCGATCGGCAGAACATATGGAGGGATTGGATGGTTCGTCCTTTGATTGGAAAAGTTGGTGACGAAGTTTGCAATTATCTACTTGAAACCTCTTATATGGCGGAGTGATGGTGTGAAATGCTCCAGTTGGTGAGGCAAAAAATTTGCTATATACAGGGCTTTGTTTGGAAAATCCAAAGATTCGATTTGTATAGGGCGCTCTGATTGATTGAGCGAATGGTTTGCTATATATACGGCTCCGATTGGTGGGGTTGGCGGGTCACTATATACAAGGTTCTCCACTAGGTTGAACAGACAGTTTGCTCTTTACAATATGCTCTAATCTTATTGGAGCTTGGTTCCATTTACCCGCAAAGAATTTTGGAGTTAGTCCTTAGTCATATGAGGAAATAAATTAGATAATGAAATAGAGATAGGGTTAATGAGAGAGTAGCGGGTCCGTCATTGTTCCAAGTGTGCTCCATCATTCTTCGTATCCTGTCGGTCTTGCGCTCAAAGAAAAATCCTTAGCAAGGAGTGGGATGTTGGTTTGTGTTGATCGTAGTCCTAGCCTTGACCTGGGTCTGGTGAGATTATGTCACGAAGTTTGGTAGGTAGAATGATAGTTTTAGAAAACATTTTGAAATTGTTCTTTATATGGTAAATTTCGTCGTTCTGGATTATGATATGTTTAGAAATTCCATTCTACGCGATGTTGTTTCCGGATGGCTCTATCCCATTGATGTTGATACTTGGAGATGCCTCTGGTGACGTAGCACTTGGCTGTCGCAATTGTGTCCTAATCTACACGAATGCATTAGAAATGTTTTCCTAGGATTATGACTGATCCTTTTCAGATTGCCTATGTGTCCGAACGAAATTAGGTCTGAACATAGTTCGAGGCTAACAAGATGATAAATGCATTAAGATGATGATGATAGCCCGACTCAATCAGTTTATGTATCCAAATGGAATCAGGTCAAAACGTAGTTCGATTACAATATATGCGAAGGGATAATAATTTGATAATGAAGTGGCCGAGTCTGACTCAAACTGCCTATGTATCCAAATGGAATTAGGCTAGAATGTAGTTCAATTACAATAGATGACTGAATCCGATGAGGATTGCCAACATATTCATGCCGAAGGAAATCAAGTCGTGGCGTAGTTCCAAGTACATAAAAAATGAAAATTTGATTTTCTATTACAAAAGGGGAGGGAGACCAAACCCTACATTGGTTGCCTAAGGTCGAGCGTAGTTCTGTTACAACCAAACTATAATTTATTGTTTTCAAATGTAGTATCTCTTGACTGCATCTGAGTTGATAGGCTTCATGTTGACTCTTCCATCCATTTCATCTAGGATCAATGCTCCTCCCGACAATACTGGATGGACCACATAAGGACCCTGCCAATTCGGCACAAACTTTCCCTTGGCTTCCTCCCGATGAGGGAATATTTTCTTCAAAACCAACTGCCTCGGTGTATTGCCGAGGTTTCACCTTCTTGTAGAATATATTGGCCATCCAATTTTGATATAGCTGACCATGGCACACTGCATCCATTTTCTTTTTGTTAATGAGCATGAGTTGCTCCTGCCTGACCCTTACCCATTATGCGTCGTCTAACTTGGCTTCATGAATGACCCTCAAGGATGGTATCTCTACCTCTACAAGTATCACAGCTTCGGTGCCATATACCAACATGTATGGCGTTGCCTCGGTGGATGTTCTCATAGTGGTTCGATAACCCAACAAGGCGAAGGATAGTTTCTCGTGCCATTGCCTATGATTGTCCACCATCTTTCGTAAGATCCTCTTGATGTTTTTGTTGGCTGCTTCAACTGCTCCATGCATTTGTGACATATAGTTGTGGAGTTACGGTGGATGATTCTCAACTTCTCACAAATCTCCCTCATGAGATCACTGTTAAGATTGGCTGCATTGTCAATAATGATCGACTCTGGTATCTCGAATCGGCAGACTATATTGTTACGGACAAAATCTGCTATAAATTTTCTTCGTAATGGCCTTGTATGTAGAAGCTTTGACCCATTTGGTGAAGTAGTAGATGTCTACTAGGATGAAACAATGTCCATTTGATGTGGCACAATGACATCCATGCCCCAAGTGGCGAACGATCAAGTAAAACCCATTACAGTCAGCTCGTTAGGTGGAAACCAAATGAAATCCCCGTGAATCTGGCACTGGTCACACTTCTACATGTAATAGATACTATCGCTTTCCATGGTCATCCAAAAGTATCCAACTCTTAAAATCTTTATGGCCAAGGTAAAGCCATTCATGTGAGGTCCGCATCTTCCGACGTGTGTTTCTTTTGGCAATCTGGTTGCTTTAGCAGCATCTACATACCTTAACAGACCCAAGTCTAGGGTCCTCCTATATAGGACTTCCCCATTAAGGAAAAAGTGATTGGCTAGCCTTCTGCGTGATCCCTTCTAACCATTGATTGCATTCTCTAGATAATCTCTTGTTTCAAGGAACCTTTTGATGTTATAGTACCATGGCTTATCGCCTGGCTCTTCATCTATGTCGCGTCATGTTTTCTTGCGAGAGCGGGTTTCGACATGTGACAACTCTTTTAAATGGGTATTAAAAGAGAAGAGCCGCCACCTAATGATTTTTAAGGTGCGTTAATGCACCTATTTGCAAATAACCATGTTGTAACTAGTCAATGTCCCCAAAGATCGGGTAAGGGATCAAATTACCTCAAAGAGAAGGTGTTAAGCACTCTTCGAGGTCCATAGCTACGGTTCCCAGCCAAATTTTAAACTATGTGGATTACTGAATTATAATTATCCTATGTGATCATATAAATTAGAAAAAGGATTCCAAATATCTAACTACGAGATGAAACAAGTATTAAAAAAGACTGCATATGTGAAAGAAGTGGGTTATACATTAATAAGTAATTGGTGCAATCTTTGAAGATTACGAGATATAACCTAGTTTGATCTAAGTTCAAATAAACATACATACAAATAGTAACCATATGGAGGGTGGGGGNGGGATCCTAAGTTTTTTAGCCTAAAGGATTACCCTGTACAACATAAATAATACTTCGCAACTTCCTTAAGTGTAAGGGTTGCTCATATTATTCAGTAGGCACAAACTATCATCTCCTGCTACCCAATTACTTTCTTAAAGCTGTTTACCTAAAAGTGTTCTAGTTCAATTCTTAACCGCGTCCTATGCGTGCTTTACCCGTCCCATGCCTATGGTCCAAGAGGCTTTTGGACCTACTATTTTGGTGGTTCTAGACTTCTCTTAGGCTGCTCAAAATGAGAAAACTAGGTGCGCAATCAAATCAAATAGGACTTCACATGATCAACACAAAAGGCTCAAGTTCACCTCCTCATATAGGCACAAGTGCACGCTATCAATTTGGCGGACTGTTATGACTTATACTAACTATATTCAAGGTTATTTAAACGGGCAGCTGTGGATACACAAGTTTGGAATTATGACGTGATAAATTGTTCAAACCTTATAGGCATGATTTCTATGTGATTAATCAATTCAGCAGTTGACATAAAGTCCTATAGGCAGTATTTCTAGGCAACCAGTCTTGGCAAAGTAGTTCTTTTTAATTATATAGTTCTATTAAGGATCCTATAGGCATGACTTCCAGGCAAGTGATAGAACGCTATAGGCATAGTCTCTAAACATTTTGCGTTTGGGCAGTGAAGTCATATATTTGTTTTATTTACCTCTATAAGCATGTTCTCTAGGCGGGTTATGCAATAAGAAGAGAATAACAACATTTGTAGTTTGATCACCTGAATCAAGATCCTATAGACATGGTGTCTATATGAGTCAAGTGATAGAAGGAAGTAAACCAAAGCATGCATTCTCTAGCTATTGTATTGAACCCCTATACGCATAACATCTAAGTGCAAAAAATCCAATATCGGATCCTACAGGCATGCTCTCTAACTATTCCAGTCATTATATCGACCCTAAATAATGTTTTCTAATTGAATAAAATGTGTACAAATAATTTCAAAGAATGAGGCATGACGAACAAACAAACCAATTAAGATCCTATAGGCATGATCTCTACCCATTCATGCAAGAGATAAATATCCTCATTCCCCTATTTCCACTAATTCCCAAATGTTTGTTTAGAAGTCATTACAGGCCCAAGAAGAAATAATACAAGACGACAAATTATACATTGAACAAATACAAGCCTAATGAAGCAATAACAGGCCCAATACAAAAATAACCCAGGAATGTCTCTAGGCCTTCAATAGTCTTGCTTTTCGCACAACAACAAACCGAAAACCCCTAGCTTACCAAGGTAACCTGAGTTCAACGCTCAAACCTAACATGTATGGCCCAACACCATGCCTAAAATGTGTGACTCACTTACCCAACCGGATACCAATTTTAACCATACAAACGACAGACTACACAAGGAATTAGTTAAGCAAACGTGAACTTCACACACACTTAATTCCTAAAATTGTAACCAACAACAATTCTCACCATGGCATATAGACAAGATCCCATGAGGCATTCACAAGGTACACATAAGATGGGTTCATGCTTATATTTTCAGAAGAAAAATTGAAGTAACATGAATAGTCATCATAGGATAACAAACTACTTCAAGTGTTCCAAAACAAAGCATAGTCCAGATTTAGCCTAAAGAACTTTAAACATGAAAATCTAGTAGAGTCATAGACAAAACAAGTGGAGCACAACCTTTACATGAAAGTTTTAACATGAAAACCTAGTGAAAAACATAACAGAACATGTTCATGATCAAGAAATCACTTGATTGAGCAGGGGGAACCTTTAGCATACTGAATATCAGTCATAGTACAAGAGAAATGCCAATTTTTAGAAGCAATACAGGCAGGCATCAAACCTCGTACTAGTTAGCCACGTATAGGAGAAAAAGGCTAGTTATGAGGTTTACTCTAAAAGTCTCAACTAATACTGAAGAACATAGAATTGAGTAGTCAGAAAGTATACAATAAAGTCATAAACAACATGGGAACAGGTCACAACCAACAGTAGAACCCCAGAAAGAGAGCATGTTAGGCATGAATAACTCAATAAGAATCAAAATACTTTCTAGGCATGAGTTGGTTGTCATAATACACGTAGACTAAATAGGTCAAGAGAGAGAGAGAAATCACCTATGTTAAATACACGTGATAGGCATTAGGCAAGATTAGATGCTAAAAGTATATAATCATAAGAAGACTTCAGAGCAAATAAGGCTACGAACAATTCCAACAATGTTCCAATCGTCAATAGAAAAGAGAGCAGTACGACCCCAAAACCTAGTGCGTTAGAGTTCACAAGGGTTTCAGATAAACCACAAGCAGTTATCGCACTGGGAAGGTCAATTAAACGAATTCCAGTGGCCTTGGCTTTCAGTCGGCCAAGAATCAAAACTTTCATCAAAAGGTGAATAAGAAGTGAGGGAGTGATAATGATTCCAAAGGCTGTCCAAAAGGGGAAATCGGGGTGGGATTATATAGTAGTCTATTTGAACAGACAAACATGGAAAACGATCAATTACACATAAAAAAGGAAAGAAACAATTATATGCAATCAGTGACAAAGCCAGTAAAGAAGATGGAAAATTTTATAGACGAAACATCGTCCAAATCTTCACAAAATCGGAGTCAATAAGGCCCTTCTTGAAAGGTCGTTCTTGCCAAAACAAATAAGGCAAGAACTACGTAACACCACAGACACTTATACAATAGCGAAGCATCACGAAATAAGTAAGTGAATCATGGAGAAGATCAATGATTTGATCGGATTCAGAGAACATTAGGGGGAGGCGGCTGCTAGGGTTTCTTAGAAAAGAAGGGGGGAAGTTGAGAGCATTTAGGTGCGGCGGACGGGTCGAAAATGAGATTAGGGTTAGGGGTTAGGGTAATTAAAAGTGAGAAAGAGAAGCTGTGGGCCGTTGATCATCTGAGATCAGCAGCCAAGATTGGAGAAGAAGCGGGGCAGGTCGGGAAATGGGCCCCGACTGGGTTAATAAATGGGTCATTTGGGTTGGGCTAGGGGCAATTGGGCGACGGATTTGGGACATTTGGGCCAACTTTGGTCCAGTTTGGCTCAATTTCAGCCCCACTTGGGACAACAACAACAACAAACCCAGTGTAATCACACAAGTGGGATCTTGGGAAGGTAAATGTACGCAGACCTTACCCCTACCTTCAAGAAGTAAAGAGGTTGTTTCCGGAAGAACCTCGGCTTAGGAAAATAAAAGAAGGGCAGCAGCAAGCACACCAGTCAAAAAATCGAAGCCAAAATATAAAGATACAAAACTAAAACTGAGAATTGTAATCAGAAGGCCAGAAAGAATGCAACAACAAGTAGACACAGAAGTCAAGGAATACGAAAATACATAAATAATGCTAACTCATGTACAAAAGCTACTAACATAGACAAGAACAATTCTAGGCGACCTATCCTAACCCTTCACCTTTATCCTCAACCTCCACACCTTCCTATCCACGGTCATGTCCTTAGTGAGTTAAAGCAATGCCATATCTGGTCTAATCACCTCTCCCCAATACTTCTTCGACCTACCTCTACCTCTCATTATGCCCTCCATGGCCAACCTCTCACATCTCCTCACTAGTGCATCTGTGCCTCTCCTCTTTACATGCCCGAACCATCTAAGTCTCGCCTCCCGCATCTTGTCCTCCACAGGGGCCACACCCACCTAGTCCCGAATAACTTCATTTCTAATTCTATCTAGCCTAATATGCTCGCACATCCATCTCAACACCCGCATTTCAGCCACCTTCATCTATTGGACATAGGAGTTCTTGACTGGCCAAAACTCCGCCCCATATAGCATAGTCGGCCTGACCACCTGTCACGATCCAAAATTCAACTAGTCGTGATGACAGCTAACCCAACCCGCTAGGTAAGCCAATTAGCAACAATCCAATTCAGATGAGATTTACTGAGAAAATAAATGATGAAATAACTAAACTTTTATACAACTTCCCAATGACTGGAAGTACAAGTCATGAGCTTCTAAGATTTAGAGTTAACAAAGTTGGTATGAAATAAAGACATCATCTGTTCGAAATAAACATAAACAGATTTATAAATCTAAAGCTAGCAAGAACAAGAGGCAGCTATAACTGGTTTGCAGGTACATCTTCAATGCCAGCTCCCACCATACACAACAACATCCGCTCTAAAATCTGCACGCAAGGTGCATAAATGTAGTATAAGTACAACCGACCCCATGTACTCGATAAGTAACAAACCTAGCCTTAGGTTAAAAGCAGTGACGAGCTTGGATAACGGTCAAAGTCCAACACTAATAGCCGAGAACAACTCAAAACAGTACAATAAAAATAGTACAGGAAATAACTCAATGATATGATGCTCAGCTCGTTCACAATTATGGAAAATAGACGTGCTTTTCAGGTATAATAGTAAACCCAAATCTTTCACCGAAATCATCAAAATATGAGTAAATCGGAAAACCATAATTTTTCCCAAAAACTTTCCACGACTAATAAGATATTTCAATCTCAAATAGAATGAGGAAAGTACAACTCTACGCCTACATGTCAATGTGCATGTGAATTTCTGAATGTCACAAAAACATGTACCATAAGGAAATACATCTCTATGCCGGTATGTCAAGTATGCATGTCAAATGCAATGCATCACAACAATGAACTCATATACTCACACTCTCGGAGTACTCAATCTCACTGTGTCGCACTCGCACTCATCACGCTGAATCACTCAGCCACTCAAAACTGTACCATACATGTGCTCACTGCTACTATGTCAAACTCCGGAGGGGCGGATCGTACCCAAGCGCTAATATAAAGCCAATATGGTTTGCTGCGGCATGCAGCCCGATCCCATCACTAATAATAAAGCCTATAAGGCATGCTGCGGCGTGCAGCCCGATCCACACAATAATAATATATATAAAGCCAATATGGCTTGTTGCGACGTGAAGCTCGATCCCATCATGAATCAATAAAACCTACTGCGGCGTGCAGCCCGATCCCATCAATATCACTCACAATCTGGCTCTCAGGCCCCAACTCAAGCATCAATCTCTCCAGTCTCTCGGGCTCACAAATCTCATGCCAATCGTCCCAACCAATTATAATATTATGTGACAACAAATAATAACAGAGACTAAGATATGATATGCAGATGAATGAATATGACTGAGTATGTAATTGCAATTTAAGCAAATAACTCAACAACATAAATGACCTCAGTGAGTCCCAACAAAATAAGCATATAGCCTAAACATGGTTTCTAACATGGATCACAACTCAATTACTCTAGCACGTAGAAATTTCATGGATAAAAACAAGATTAGGTAACTACACAGTGCCACAGAATGAACCGAGTCATAATTCACACAGTGCACGCCCACACACCCGTTGCCTATCATGTGTGTCACCTCAACACCAAAAATATAACACGTATATTCAGGGGTTCGTACCCTCAATACCAAGTTTAGAAGTGTTGCTTACATTAAACAAGCTGAATCCAATATCGAGCTATCCAAGCAATACACTAGGAACGTCATCCCGCGCGTAGCGACCTTCAAACGGCTCAAAAATAGCCAAAAGCAATTCAAGAACATCAAATAATGCCAAAGGAAACAAACCCAATTGATAAAGGTCGAATCTTTTATCAAAAGCCCAAAGTTAACCAAAAAGTCAAACCGGGGACTACACCTCAAAACCTGACAAAATTCACAAAATCTGACAACCCATTCAATTACAAGTCAAATCATACTTGTTTCGCTCAAATCCGACTCTGAATCCATGTTCAAAACTCAAAAATTCACTTTATGAAAGTTTAGACAAAACCCCCCAATTTCTCTTTCAAAATCATCAATCAAATGCCAAAATTGAGGATGGATTCATGAAGTACAATCAAAACTGAGTAGGAAACACTTACACCAATCCATGTAGGAAAAATCGACTGTGAAATTGCCTCAATCCGAGCTCCATAACTCAAAATATGCTAAAATGTCCGTAACCTTCAAAATAGAATACTTTATACACTGTTCTAGAGGTACCCTTTGCGATCACGATTGCGGTCACAAACCTTGCGATCATGATTACAAAATTTTCCTGGATAATGTTTACCCTATGCGATCGCAGCCATTCCCCGCGATCGCGATGAACAAATTTCCATTAACCCTTCCCAAATGCTTCTCAGAAAGCCTATAGTATATTAGCCATACTTTTTGTAAATAACTCCAAATGACAAACTCTTTGATTTGCTGAAAACTAGACACAAAGGGCTACAACCTTCTATTTTGAATCATCTCCAAATTCCTTATAGATTGCAAGATATAAGCTTCCCAAGTCGGATTAGTGACATAAGAATTTCCTTCTACGCAATCACGAAAAGGCTTCCTCGATCTCCATTCGCAGCTTCATTTTTCCATTTTACTCTTCACAATCACGACCAATTCTACGCGATCGCAATGTACACCCTTATAGCCAAAAACCAGCAGCTAAAAATGGCCTAGAAATGGTCCAAAACCACCCCGAAACTCACGCGAGCCACTCGGAACCCCGTACGAACATACCAACAAGTCCCAAAACATAACACCTAATTCGGGGCCTCTAATCACACATAACAGCATCAAAACCACGAATCATCGATCAAGATCAATCTCTTAAGTTCATAAACTTCAAACTTCGAACCAAGCATCCGATTCAAGCCTAACAAATCCGGATTGAACCCAAATTTTGCATACAAGTTCCAAATAACATATCGACCCTATTACAACTCACGGAACAACAATCCGAACCTGATAACATCAAAGTTAACTCTCGGTAAAACTTATGAAAATTCCAAACCTTCAAATTTCTAACTCTCACCAATTAGTACTGAAATCTTCTAGAAACATCCAAATACAAATCCGGGCATACGCTCAAATCTATAATCACCATTTGGACCTAAGAGAACCATCAAAACTCCGATCCGAGGTCAAATACTTAAAAGTCAAACTTGGTCAACTCTTCCAACTTAAAGCTTCATAGTTGAGAATCATTCTTCCAAATCAATTTTGAATCACCTGAAAACCAAAACTGACGATTCACACAAGTCATAATACATCATACGAAGCTAATCAAGACTTCAATAGCTGAACGAAATGCAAATGCTCAAAATGACCGGTTGGATCGTTACATTCTCCCCTACTTAAACATACGTTCGTCCTCGAACGTGACTAGAGTCGTTCCAAAGCCATCAAATCATCGTGTAACCTTACTATGCACATACCCCGTGATGATAGCACGTCGCCCCAATCCATGTAATCCTGACAACACAACATAACTGAAGATCATTACTTTAACCTTAGTCCATAAGCCTTAGAACCCAATTTCCAACATCCGAAATTCTTTACAAGAGCCGAATTCGCATCTACGCACTATATAAGTCTGAACAAGCTGTATCAAGCCATAACCATAACCCAAGATGTAATCACATGACATACCACACAACTCGCATACTCGTAGCAATAATTCCCGATCATAATAGTTGCTCAAAACAAACCTGATACTGGTAGTAAACCTTATATCAAATAAAATCTCGTTTCAAATCGTACGCTACCAATGATGAAAGAAACACGCACAAACTCATAACCACTCATCAAATCAAAAAGTCATGGAGCTCGCCCTCTTTCAACAAGAACCATAGCCAATTTCTAAGCCGATCAGTGACATTATCCTTCCAAATATACCACAATCAAATCTGATAGTACTCATTCTAGGTCTAATGACCTTATCTCATCGAACACAACTATTCTACTAACATGCCAAACCAATACAATCTAAAACCACAATCGTGTAATCTGTGCACCAATAGGCAATAATTCAAATATACTCAAACATGGAGAATGACTCAAATGAGAGAACCGTCCGGCAAGCTTAACAAGGGCCACCACAAACGCAATGCTACGAACCCATTACACATAGTAGAACCGAAACACACGAATCTAACTCAAAAGATCATATGTCAACATAACTCCGCTGCAACGCGTTACCCCATCCAAACACCGGTCCTATGAAATACCTCAAGCCACAATGCTCAAAATCAACAACCACACGCAATTCGACATCAAATACATGAAGTGCATGACCATAATCATGGAGAAGCGAATAACACAATATACCACGATCTAGAAAGACCATAACCAATGCACAATCAACCATTCAACACCCCAATAACCATCTCACTCAAATTCCGCCACAAGACCCAGAATGAACCACATCATATGTTCATATAACCAAAAAATCGCAACCCCTCATAGCATAGAAGAGTAACACATAGAACATATCAGGACACGAACAAGCTCAACTCTAACTAAATGCTACACCCCTTAACACTAACAGTTCTGAGTCAACAAATACGACCCAGTGTAGAATACACATCCTCATTAGGCCTACTAATGGGCCCCCAAATCAACTCCGGTCATCCCCAAATGGATAAATGACCCTCCAAAATTCCACAATGACTTCGTCATAGCACGTACTACCATCTAACTAACCTTGGCCACATCTTCGCAATCTGCAACCCCAAAACAATCTGGTTCTAAGAACTCCCAGTCTCTAAATGCATAGAACACATGAATCAACATAGCCGATCCCAACTCCACCACTCGAATGACTAACACATCTCTCATACATAATCATCCCCACTAGAAATACTTCTGTAATTCTTCCATGCCACAACACAAATCTAAACATCAACGGTCGATCAACTAGGCAAGTACTGCAACACCAATGAAGCATCCTCAAGTCAAAACACAGTGCGCTTTCTGAAATGCGCACCCTTCTCAGGCAATACTAAGTATTAATAGAATTCATCTAGTCATCTAAAACCATCCATGTTGTCTAAGAACGTATGACCTTCCCTTCAAAACTGAACCGTGACCTTACACATGCAAATCTCAATCCCACACGACGCACCACATCTATCATATGGAAACACGAGAACCACATTATCGGCCCTAAGCCACAAGCAGAATACATACTTAATTAACTAGAAACCTTTCGCTTGATCCCATCTAGGAGAAAATCATAGTACACAACACGCTCCTCATGCTGGTAGAAAATATTCATTTCAACCTGTGGTATAAATCATCTAGAACTCTACAAAATCCATATGCACGTAGCCAAGCCATTAGAACTGAATCCTTCTAACTCAACCAAGTCAAGCAAGTTGACAATCCCAAGAGTATTGCCACAAAACACCTGTAGAGACTCACCACATCATAAGTACCCAAAGAACCGATTCGTTTCATTACCTTGTTGATCCAACCTACTACCAAACTGTCCTATTTCTCCGATTTCCTTCCGAATTACCCTCAAGTTGATTCCTTGCCAAAACACCATGATCTTTACCCAAAGCTCACCACAAGAGATCCTAGCATAACACCACATCGCCCTAAGGCCCATAAGCCGATGTATTCCCTCTTAAGCACCCCATAAGTACCACAACCGAGACACCCACTCTAAAGAGACCTTCTGTGAATTTAAAGTTGTTCTTTTTACCTTTCTGATACTAATATGTAGAATTCATAGTAATACAAAAATACCGTGAGTTCCGACACCATCCGATGCTAATATATGATCTTGGCCATTTACAAATTCAAAATTTCCTTAAATACCACATTTTAATCTTGAACCCATTTTAACCTTCTCGGAAGTTATCCACTCTACTCAAATATCAATTACTCCACCCAAAATGGCCGAACGACCTGTGGCCCATTGGCACAATAACACCTAAAAAAGTAATCCACACCTCTAAGTAACTAAGTGAATCCTTTTTCTTGGTACATTACATCTATCACGAACTGCTACCCTAGACCATTTACAAGACTCCCATATATCCATAAGGTGATATATATTATGTATCCAGAAATTTCCTTGCTTAATTCATCCTTAAAACTAGCCTCTACAAGTCATAACCAATCCACAAGTATGCCTCAGACTGAAACTAGTACAACACATAAAAACGCAATCAAATTGCCGATGGTAAACTCCCCTTTTGCTCAAAGCCATAGAATAAAACATCTGATAACTCACAATACCCATACTCTATTACTGCCATAATCTCGCAGTAGGATTCAACTAAACCCTTCATAATCTCATGTAACACAAACCGTATAGTACTTCAAATCATCTTCTAAGCTCGCATTCATCCTCGTGACGGCCAGGTCAACTTTCTTAAATTATCGAAACTCAAATCGTAACACCTATAACTCACTAATAGAGAAAAAAGCCTCCACACAACATCATAAGGATCACACATCTTTAGATTACTCCGCAGTTAACCCACCTGCTTAGCCTCACACTAACATCTCTCTATACCCTTTCACAGCCATAACTACTACGCAATCACTTAATCTTTCGGAGTCTGATATCATCAACAAGACATGAGAATCTACTTCGTTCCACAAATGAAATAACATGAAAGAATCCCTCAAAACCCTCATAACTCAAGACTGTATGACACATCCACAAAAATCGAGCATCCAATAGTTCTTTTCATATCCTGCAGTCACATCCTACTCTTCATATAGCTATCCAACCACTCAACGATTCACCAGTCCCACTCTTAGGGACACCACTGGACATAGAAGTCCAAAAGAATATGCTCACACAACTGAATCTACTGAGCCTAAGCTGCGGTCCAAATCGGGCCTCAATTCTTCCAGACTGGTCCATCACCATAATAGATAAAACACATTTCGCACCTCATCCATGGAATCCATAAGCCGTCGATATACAACTGATCCTGAGCGCTCACATAATATATGAGTGAGTGGAAGGAATTCAAAGAGATACACTTCAAGCTAAATCAAAGCCACACGATAAGGAAAAAAAGATGGGAAGTTTATCCTAAATGACCCGTAGCCTCTCGAAGATAGGTATGGACGTCATCATACCGATCCGCAAGACTCTACTAGATATTTGCTCATGACTCGTAGAACCTATGAACCTAGAGCCTGATACCAACTTGTCACGATCAAAAATCCAGCTAGTCGTGATGGCACCTAACCTAACCCGCTAGGTAAGCCAATTAACAAAAATCCAATTCAAATGAGATTTACTGAGAAAATAAATGATGAAATAACTGAACTTTTATATAACTTCCCACAGACTGGTAGTACAAGTCATGAGATTATAAGATTTAGAGTTTACAAAGCTGCTATGAAATAAATACATCATCTATTCGAAATATACATAAATATATTTATAAATCTAAAGCTACCAAGAACAAGAGGCAGCTATAACCGGTTCATAGGTACATCTTCAATGCCAGCTCCTACCATACACAGCAACATCAGCTCCAAAATCTACACGCAAGGTGCAAAAGTGTAGTATGAGTACAACCAATCCCATGTACTTAATAAGTATCAAACCTAACCTTAGGTTTGAAAGTGTGACGAGCTTAGACAACGGTCAGAGTCCAACACTAATAGATGAGAAAAACTCATAACAATATAATAGAAACAATACAGGAAATAACTCAAAGATATGATGCTCAGCTCGTTCATAGTTATGGAAAATAGACATGTTTTTCAGGTATAACAGTAAAACTCAAATCTTGCCTATATGTCTATGTCTACATGTCAATGTGCATGTGAAGTCCTGAATGTCCCAATACCGTGTAGCATGAGGAAATATATCTATATGCAGGTATGTCTAGTATGCATTTCAAATATAATGCATCACAATGATGAACTCATGTACTCACACTCTCAGAGTACTCAATCTTACTGTCTCGCACTCCCACTCATCACGCTCAATCACTCAGCACACTCAGCCACTTAGGTACTGTCCAATACCTGCGCTCAATGTTGGTATGTCGGACTCCAGAGGGGCAGATCCTGCCCAATCGCTAATATAAAGCCAATATGGCCTGATGCGGCATGCAGCCCGATCCCATCAATAATAATAAAGCCTATAAGGCTTGCTACGACGTGCAGCCCAATCCATATAATTATAGTATATATAAAGCCAATATGGCTTGCTGCGCCATGCAGCCTGTTCCTATCATGAATAAATAAAACTAGAGGCGGCGTGTATCTAATCCCATCAATATCACTCACAATCTGGCCCACAAGCCCCAACTCAGTCATCAATCTCTCCAGTCTCTCGGGCTCAAATATCTCATGCCAATCAGCCCAAACAATGATAACATGATGTGACAACAAATGGTAAAAGAGACAGATATATGATATGCAAATGAAGGAATATGACTGAGTATGTAATTACAATTTAAGCAAATAACTCAACAACATAAATGACTTTAGTGAGTCCCAACAGAATAATCATATAGCCTAAATGTGGTTTCTAAAATGGATCACAACTCAATTACTCTAGCACGTAGATATTTCATGGATAAAAACAAGATTAGGTGACTACACAGTGCCACAGAATGAACCGAGTCATAATTCATACAGTGCACGCCCACACACCCGTCGCCTACCATGTGCGTCACCTCAACACCAAACACATAACATGTATATTAAGGGGTTCCTACCCTCAGCACCAAGTTTAGAAGTGTTACTTACATCAAACAAGCCGAATCCAATATCGAGCTAGCCAAGCAATACTCTAGGAACGCCATCCCGTGCGTACCGACCTCCGAACGGCTCAAAACTAGCCAAAAGCAATTCAAGAACATCAAGTAATGCCAAAGGAAACAAACCCAATCAATAAAGGTCGAATCTTTAATCAAAAGCCCAAAGTCAACCAAAAAGTCAAACTGGGAACTGCACCTCAGAACCTGACAAAATTCACAAAATCTGACAACCCATTCAATTACAAGTCAAATCATACTAGTTTCGCTCAAATCCGACTCTGAATCGATGTTCAAAACTCAAATTTTCACTTTATGAAAGTTTAGAAAAGACCCCCCAATTTATCTTTCAAAATCATCAATCAAATGCCAAAATTGAAGATGGATTCATGAAATACAATCAAAACTGAGCAGGAAACACTTACCCCAATCCATGTAGTAAAAATCGCCTATAAAATCGTCTCAATCCGAGCTCTATAGCTCAAACTAAAATGTCTTAAACCTTCAAAATATAGTACTTTATACACTGTTTCAGAGGTACCCTTTGCGATCACAATTGCGGTCACAAACCTCGCGATTGCGATTACAAAATTTTCCCGGACAACTTTTACCCTATGTGATCGCAGCCATTTCCCCGCGATCGTTATGAACAAACATCCATTAACCCTTCCCAAACTCTTCTCAGACAGCATATAGTATATCAGCCATAACATTTTGTAAATAACTCCAAATGACAAATGGTTAGATTTTTCGAAAACTAGACAAAAATTGCTACAACCTTCTATTTTTGGATCATCTCAAAATTCCTTATTGATGGCAAGATATATGCTTCGGAAGTCGAGTCAATGACAACATAATTTCCTTTTACGCGATCATGAAAAAGCTTCCGTGATCACGATTCACAGGTCTATTTTTCCCATTTTACTCTGAGCGATCGCAATGTTCACCCCTGTAGCCAAAAGCGAGCAGCTAAAACTGGCCTAGAAATGGTCCGAAACTACCCTGATACTTATCCGAGCCCCTCGGAACCCCGTCCGAACATACCAATGAGTCCTAAAATATAACACAGACCTATTTGGTGCCTCAAATCACATATAACAACATCAAAACCACAAATCGTCAATCAAGATCAATCTCTTAAGTCCATAAACTTCAAACTTCGAACCAAGCGTTTGATACAAGCCTAACCAATTCGAAATGAACCCTAATTTTGCATACAAGTTCTAAATGACATATAGAACCTATTCCAACTCTCGAAAAAGCAATCTGAACCCAATAACTTATGAACATTCTAAACCTTCAAATTTTCAACTCTCACCAATTAGTGCTGAAACTTTTTAGAAACATCCAAATATAAATCTGGGTATACGCCCAAATCTAATATTACCATCCGGACCTAACAGAACCATCAAAACTCTAATCCGAGGTCAAATACTAAAAAGTCAAACTTGGTCAACTCTTCCAACTTAAAGCTTCCTAATCATTCTTCCAAATCAATTCTGAATCACCTCAAAACCAAAACTGACGATTCGCACAACTCATAATACATCATACGAAGCAACTCAATACTTCAAATAGCTGAACGGAATGCAAATGCTCAAAATGACCGGTCGGGTCGTTACACCACCTCTCTATAAAACTTTCCTTTGAGTTTGGGTGGTACATTCTTATCACACAAAACACCTGAAGCGAGCCTCAACTTCATATATCCCGCTCCAATTCAATGTGTAACTTCATCATCGATCTCTCCATTCCCTTGTATAATTGACCCGAGGTATTTAAAACTCTACCTCGTAGGGATGACTTGAGAGCCAAGCTTCACCTCTTCATCCACCAGATCAGTCGTTCCATTGAACTTGCACTACAAGTAATCTGTCTTGGTCCTGCTCAACTTGAACCCTTTTGACTTTAGAGTCTGCCTCAAAATCTCTAACCTCTCGTTAACACTGCCTCATGTCTCGTCAATCAGAACAATACCATCTGCAAATAACATGCACCATGGCACCTCTCCTTATATGTGGATCGTCAGCGCGTCGATTGCCAAAGCAAATAGAAATGCACTAAGGGCTGACCCCTGATGCAACCCCATCATAACCGGAAGTGTTTTGAGTCTCTTCTCACGGTCCTCATTCGAGTCTTAGCTTCACCACACATGTCCTTAGTAACTCTAATGTAGGCAACAGGAACACCTCGAGCCTCCAAACATCTAGATTTTAAAATACACGAAATTTATTTAAAAAATAAATTATAAAAATAACCAATAAATAATAAAAATATTATTTGAGACATTAAATACTTAAAAATAATAAATCAGAGTTATAAAAATGTTTATTTGACCAAAATAATATAATAAATATAACTATTATGAGAATATATGCTATTATTCCAAATATTGTAAACAATAATAAAGATACAAACATAATTATGTAAAAATAGAGTAAAAATATTGTAGACTATGCTTATGGATGTAAATAATTAATATAAATCGCTCAAAATAATTTAGAGGAATAATTAGTAAATATTTATTAATTAAAAATGCAAGGAATCAATTTTAAAAGCTTTAAAAATTATAGAAATCACTTATATGACCTATAAATTGGATAATAGTGCAAAATAATATTTTGAAAGTATATAGAATACTTTATAAAATATTAGGGTAAAATTAGGTATCAACAATCTACATGGAGACAACATGCATGCTGATCCGGAACCTCTATCCCAATAGGGTCGATGTAATTCTTATATGGATGCAGGATCATGGATAACAAGGTTGTGAGAGCGTCGGCAAACTCGTTCTGGATTCTAGGAATGTGTTTTAACTCGATCTTGGGGAACTTCTTGCACAACTCTTTCACGCAATGTAGGTATGGAAGGATCCTGACATTCTTGGTGGTCCACTCACCTTGGACTTGATGTATCAGTAGATCAGAATCTCCTAGGACCAAAAGCTCCTTGACGTTCATGTCGACTGCCATCCTAATCCCGAGTTTACATGCTCCATACTCAGCCATATTATTGGTGCAAGGGAACCTTATCTTCGCTGATGCCGGGTAATGTTGTCCTGATTCTTAAATTAAGACTACCCCAATACCCACTCCTTTGAAACTTGCAGCTCCGTCAAAAACACATTCTCCATCCTAGGTACAACTCTGTCTTCCCTTGTGAACAACACTTTTTTATCTTGGAAATATGTAGTGAGCGGCTCGTAGTCCTTGTCCACTAGGTTCTCTACAAGGTGCTCAGCTAATGCTTGTCCCTTGATAGCTTTCTGTGTTATGTACACAATATCAAATTCACTGGGGAGAATTTGCCATTTGGCCAGTTTTCCTATAGGCATCGGCTTCTAGAAGTGTTACTTAAGTGGGTTGAGCCGGGATATCATATGTGTGGTGTATGCCGACATGTAAAGTGTCAACTTCTGGGCGATCAAAGTCAGAGCATAGTAGGTCCGCTCTATCAAAGTGTATTTGGCCTCGTACGGTGTAAATTTCTTTCTTAAGTAATAGATGGCTTGCTTCTTCCTCCCAGTCTCATCGTGTTGTCCCAACACGTATCCAAATACATTGTCTAGAACAGACAAATAAAGTAACAGTGGCATCCCAGGTTCAAAGAGAACTAACACCGGTGGATTTGACAAGTACTCCTTGATCTTGTTGAAAGCTTTCTGACACTCTTCCGTCCATTTTGTAGCAGCATCCTTTTTTAACAGCTCAAAAATCAGCTGGCAAATCACCATAGACTGGCTATGAATTTGCTAATATAGATTAACCTGCCAAGGAAACTCATCACGTCCTTCTTGCTCTTAGGTGGCGGAAGGTCTTGAATAGCTTTGATCTTTGAAGGATATAATTCTATCCCTTTCCTGTTGACAATGAAGCCTAACAATTTTCCTACAGGAACTCTGAATGCACACCTTACATGATTCAACTTCAAATTGTACCTCCGCAAACGTTCAAAGAACTTCTTCAAGTCATTCAAGAGCTCTACACTCTTTCGAGATTTGATAATGAAGTGGTCCACACATACCTTGATTTCCTTGTGGATCATATCGTGAAAGAGGGTTATCATGGCCCTTATTTAAGTAGCACCGCCGTTCTTGAGGACGAATGGCATGACCCTATAGCAATACACATTCCCATGGCTTAGTGAACACTGTCTTCTCTACATCTTCTTCATGCGTCAGGATTTGGTGGTATCTAGTGAAACAATCCACAAATGACTGCAGCTTATGCTTCGCAAAATTTTCTATAAAGATGTGAATGTTTGGTAAAGGGAAATTGCCTTTCGGACTAGCCTAGTTAAGATCTCAATAATCCACACATATCCTAATCGTCACATATTTCTTTGGTACCAGTACTATGTTTGCCAACCATGTGGGATAATTGGTGACTCTCACCACATTTGCCTCTATCTGTTTAGTGACCTTTTCTCTTATCCTCAAGCTCAGATCTGGTTTGAACTTTCTGGATTTTTGTATAACTAGTGGTCTGGCAGGATCGGTGGGTAATAGATGAGAGACAATGTCTCCGGGCATATCGTCATAAGACCATGCGAACACGTTGATATATTGTCGGAGGAGGTCGACCAGCTCTTCTTTCTGTTTTGTTTCTAGGTGGATGCTGATTTGGGTTTCTTGCACGTCTTCTTTGCTTCCCAAGTTGATTACTTCTGTTTCTTAAAGGTTAGGCTTTTTCTAGCTTTCAAGCTACTTGATCTCTTGTGGGAGGTTATCGTGCATCATGCTTTCATCGTACTCCTCGTAGTCTGGATCATTTTTCTCGAGGGTTTTGTTACATGTCATAATCGGGGATCACAGATTTTTATTGGTTTGATTACTGAAAAAAATTAAGTATAAATAAAGCGATAAATGAATTTGCGATGATTTTAAGAAAGTCAATTCTTTTATTTCATCAAAAGGGTAGCGTCTAAGAATTCAAGGAGGCAATCGACAAAAAGGTACAGGCACGCTTCAAGCCTTAATTCACCATGCGTTTTTCAAATTTTCTACAATTCGACACTACCAAGATTCCCGGCGAACCAGAGATAGGCTGGCGGTCGAGTCCTCTCCTGGTTTGGCATCCGAAATGGTCGGTGTCTTGATATCAACTTCATTGCAACATTCCTCGATCATACTCATGAACAATCTTTCCATTCCATCAGCGATGTCATCCTCTGCCGCGGAGCTCTGACCCAGACCTAGAGTACACTCCCACACAAAAGTCTTCTTCCCAAAGCTACCGGTGTATTTCTTTGCAGTTGGAGGCTGAACCCTACCCTTCTGTCCTATTTTCTCAATCACCTCCATTGTCCCATTTGATCAGGCTCCCAGCCAAATCCCTAGTCTGTACCCTTACATCATCATTTCTCTCATTGTCATCTTGGATTTGTATGGCGACTGTATACCCAGATTCTTCTTAGCCTTCTCTATTTCCGTGGTTTGTATGATGTTGACCGCTTGAAAGGAGACCCCATCCAATACTTCTATGAATGGAACTGCATGTTCCAGATAAGCTGACCGGCTCCATTCACCGTGAATCACGATCTCTTGACAACCCCACTCAAATTTCATGCACTAATAGAGGGTGGACGGAACTGCCCATGCCATATGTATCCAAGGCCTTCTTTGTAACAGGTTGTATAAGGATGAAATCTCCATTACATGAAACATTATTGGGAACTCTACTGGTCCAATCTACAGAGCTAAGTAGATTTCTCCAATGACATCTTTCTGCGGCCCGTCAAAAGCTCTCACTCACACATGGCTTTCCTTCACCTTTCTCAAAATGAATACCCAACTCTCGTAGAGTAGAGAGTGGGAAGATGTTCTCTCCGGATACTCCATCAACAAGCACTCAAGACACCACTTTATTCCCGCATTTGACTGTGATGTGCATGGTTCTGTTTTGATCCACACCTTCTATAGGAAGTTCGCCTCTTTGGAAAGAAATCATGTTTGCTTCGACCATCTTTCCAATGGTTGATGCCAACACCTCACTAGAAGTGTTACTCGGCACACTTACTCAATTCCATACCTTCATCAAAGCATCTTTATGACTGTCCGAACTCATCAGCAGATCCATGAGTGATATGTGTGCAGGGGTTTTCTTCAATCGTTCCTACATGGACTATTCTTTAGCTTGCATCTTCCTCCAAAACTCTGCCACCTTGGCATTTGTTACGTTCCTTCTCTGAATCTGTTCTCTACCTGGATTTTCTCAGTTTACCTCCTCCGGATTGTAACACCTCTCGGACCTGGTCATTCCGTGGGCAGTTGTAGAGTCCGTCATCTTGTATTTTCCTTTCTGCTGGTACATCTATGGAACTGTCTCGTATCCCTGATCTTCCTCATTCTTGACAGCGGCAGTGGATTATTGTTGGTATGTCTGGACCATCGCCGGTGGTTTCAGCTGTTTAGTGATCAACGGAGTTCTACGGGGCAGGACTCTTGCATTCCTGGAATTCCTAATTGTGGTGATAGTCTCTTTTTGGTTATAATCTTCATCCAAAGGGATCATATTAGCTCATTGGTTCCTATGCTTTGGCTGTGGGTGACAAATCACATTTGGCGGTGCCGTGGTATATTGAATGGCTCTACTTTTGATCAGCGAATCAATTTTATTCTTTAACCTGAAACAATCCTCGGTATCATGCCTTGGTGGGAATCCTCTCTTCTACTGGATATATCAGGCTAGCTCTTTTCCGCTTCTTAAATAATTGGGCTAATGGTTTAGCAATTGGGGTGTAATTTCTAGGACCTCTTTCTTCAAAGTTTAGGTGTTGTCGGGGTGCATAGGCGGGTCGATTTCGATGGGTGGTGGTTTGTACTAGAGCATATGGTGGTGGTGGATTTGGATTTATGTGGGCGCAAGGAGGGTTATATTGAGGTTTGGTATTATAGTATGGTTGTATGTTGTATACTGGAGCATAGATAGGTTGGTGTGAAGAATGGGTGTTCATAGGGTAAGAGTTGTTTCTATGGGGTGGACTAGACTGGTAATAGGGAAAGATTATAGATACTTCTTCCTTCTTCTTCTTTCCACTACTTCTTGAACCAGACTGGATTGCTTTGCTGGCTGCTTGCAGCATTGCCATGGATTATATCTTGCCTGATTTGATGTTTTCCTAAAAAATGTCTCCCATCTTGACTAGTTCGGGGAGCATTTGCCCCATCATGCCCATCATCTTTTCAAAGTAAATTCCCTCTTGGGCCTTGATGAAATATTTTGTCAGCTCGTTGTCATATTGTGGGGGTTGGGTTCTTGCAGCCTCTGACCTCCAGCGGCGTGTATACTCTTGAAATGATTATGGTGGCTTCTTCTACAAATCACCAGCACGAACCGGTCTAGAGTAATTTCGGTGTTAAACCGAACATGATTCATGAAGTCCTCTGCCTTATCATGCCATTCTCTCCAATTTCTGGGGTCCTGACCGGTGTATCAAGTGAGTGCCTCTCCTGTCAAACCCTTATCAATAACTTCATCCTTAGGTTCTCATTCCTTCCTACTTTGACCAGCT
The DNA here is from genome assembly GCA_002018475.1 of Nicotiana obtusifolia. Taxonomy (NCBI): domain Eukaryota; kingdom Viridiplantae; phylum Streptophyta; class Magnoliopsida; order Solanales; family Solanaceae; genus Nicotiana; species Nicotiana obtusifolia. Next base: position 367,896 of record MCJB01006557.1, read on the forward strand.
TATCACAGTAGGCCCTCAAGTGTGCATGGGGATCATCTGTCCCATCAAAGATGTCAAATTTCTGAGTCTTATATCCCACCGCCATTTCCACATTAGTGTATATACACAAATATTCATAATCTAGGCTCTCACTTCCTTGAGCAACCTGAAAATTCTTCATTTGTTTCCTCAAAACTCGCAACTGTTTGATACTGACTCTTCCTCTCTGTACTTTGTTTCCCGCTCCATTTCAGCATATTGATCGAGTTCATAAGGAAACCTAACAGTGACGATGACTATGAAGGTAGGTTCTGAAGTGGCATATACGAGTGGAACATAAAGCTCGTGTGTAGTGGTGTGTGCCACAGGTATGTGCTGGGCTTGATTGTTGGCAAAGGTGACACATTCACGAGGAGAGGTAGGAACTGTATTAATAGTGACTGGTGGGTTTTATGGTGTCTGGACATAGTTTGGTACATAGGGGTATGTATAGGAGGATTAGGTGGGTTTGCTGGGGTTACTGGTGGGTACAACCTTGGTTGTAGTGACTGTAGTTGGGGTATTGTTTGCTTGTCAGGTGGTTGAGGGGAAGTGCTCAGGGATCGAGTCTAGTGAAGGGAAACGAGGTGGTTGTGGGAGCGTCGTCATGGCCATATGCACTAGTTCCCGAATATGTTGTACCTCTTCTCTTAGTGATTCAATCTCTTGTTCCATCTTATCAATGTGCTCGTCGTTTCGAGTATCATTCTTTTCCCCCAATTGTCCCGGGTTGTCAGCTATCTCCAGAGCATTTCCGGTCGGGTCATCAGTTGCAGACATCTTCCCTTTTGATCTCAGATTGTGGTGGTTCAGCCAGTTTTTCATGGTTCAGCCAGTTTTTCATGTCAACACAAACCAACCTCTATTTCGGAAAATAATAATAAAGTAATGCAAGAAATAAAGAAAAGAAGAGCAGAACTAAGTATCTGTGAATGCAAAAATATGAGCACATAGAGCAGTTAGTTCAAGTATTCAAACAAGTGTGTTTCATTAAATACAAGGGACTTCTCTTTGCCGGAGGTTGGCCTATGTCGCGAATGATTGACGAGCAATCAGATTTTGGGCACGTTTAGATTCGAAGCAAATTTTTGGTTTTTCATTAATATTATTTGGATTATACCAGGAGGGAGCGATGATTACAACATTGTTTTCCAACATCCACAATATTACATAGACTTACAAACTTGCCCTTAGGGAAATAAAGGGGCACGAGATAAAGGGTGTAAGATGGGGGGGGGGAGGGAATCAACCAGCCACTATTAGTCATCCCCGGAATCATCTCCCATATCTTCTTCCTCAGGTTCTTCTTCAGGGTCTTCCTCAAACTCTTTTTCTTCCTCATCATTATTGTATTTGGGTTCTTCTTCAGGATCGTCTTTTGGTTCTGTTGCATATTCGATTTGTGTATACTCGACCACTCGATCATCACCTTTTGGAGGTGGCAGCATATGGTCATTTGATCCTGGAACCACTCGCCGACGCATAGCGATGGTAACAAGATAATGAGGAAAGATCTCGTGATATATTTGTAAGGCTGTTGTTGCATCTTCTAAGCCGGCCACTCCTCTCTGCTTAGTCGATCCAGGTCATCTTCCTCATTGATCATTACAAAGTATTCTGGAGTACACCATGAGTTCTGACCCATCGGCATCATGATTAGGTCATTCCATTCGTCTTGAAGTTTCCTTACTCCTGGGATCGGGATTTTCCCATTATAATCGTCTTCATACAAAGTTGTTCTCGACCAAAGGAGTACATACTGGATTAGACCAAATTGCCTGAGAACTTTAGAGGTGCATACAACTGAATGCCTCCGAATCCTATCAGCTCTATGAAATACTTCCCGGGGGTCCGTAGAATCACCTTGCCGCTCAACAATGAAAGCTTCCGGTTTATCCATTCTCCAGTTAGGTGAGTTAGCATTTCTCTCCATTCCTTTTATCCAGGTGGTGATACCCAGTGTCTCATTCTCTCATTGTGACTCCAGATCATATTGCTGACACCCACAAAGTAGTCGACAGTGGCCTCTCTTTGGAAGAAGTGTTCTGTGGCTCATATCTGAAGTAACAAATTGCAACCCTTGATGAAGTCGTACCCTCTGGAACATGCAGACAATGCTCAAGAATTTCCGGTAACATCATAGGCACCAAGGTGACTTGAAGATTATCCTGAAACGTTTCCAAGACCACAAGCAGCAAGTTGATGTTGATTCATCCTTTCCTCTCTGGGAAAAGTAGTAATCTTAACAGTGCCAAAGAGAAGGTTTAAGACGGAGACTTTCCCAAGTTGCTTGATCACAATGAAACTCCCCTGTATGCCACTCGTAGCTCTCGATGCCCAAATCTGCCAAACAATCCGTCTAAGCTCACCTACCCATCTTCAATGTTCCTTAGATTCCGACTGCTTGCTAAACCCAAGGTGTCGAGCAACCTGTGGGCGGGCATGGTAGCCGGCAGTATTGGCTTTCTCTCGGTGAATGGCAGCTCTGTGAAGCTGGTGAGTTCCTCTAATATAGGTACCAATTCACAGTTAATGAACTTGAAAACCGCTTTGGCTGGATCCCAATATTCTATCAACAGCTTGGTTGGTGAGAACTTTGTCGTCCCGGGCATTTAGTAAAGCAGTCAATGCTCCAAAGTATGTTCTGATCTCATCTCCATGATCTCGGCGAATATTCCTTAACCATTATTTCAGCTTGTGCAGTGCTCCCACGACCATACTGATTTCAGGAATGTTGCGGTTGATTTCCATTCTAAAGGGGTGTAGAAAGGGAATTAGTAAGTGTTTGCTTCAGATCTTTATTGTCTCATCGAGATTGGTTCATCGTTCCACAAAAGACATGTTGTTGTGTGCATGACTCGTTCACATCAAGGTGACTTTCCTAATTTTGTGTCGATGCCAAGAATCGGCTCACCTAAGGTTTATGCAGTACGCCTTATATTTGCTAGAGTAAAGTGTTTCCTAATTCTTGAGTTGGACTGAATACTACAAGATGTTATGTCAGTTGACCTGACAAAGCCATTCTCTGAGACTAAAAGAATTTTTATTTCACAGACTACAATCTGTGGATTACTCTCACTGCTTTCTGCTTCTCTCGTTTTTGTGTGCTTAAACTGAACGAACAAAGCTCCTATTGATAGGAGAACTTGCCAAACACTAAATCAATCATATTGCTTGGTTCTACAACATGCAATTTATAGCTTGCAAATTGCAAATCTTGTTACATTATAAAAGTTGCACCGTCCGAAACCAATTAAACAAATTGGTTTTGAAATTTTGATTCAGTTGCCCATTTGATGCAATATTAAACTAAGAATGCAAGGAAACAAAGCTAGAAGCAAGATACTCGATGATCTACCAAGACTATAAGTAGGAGCTAGCCTACTTACCTTCTTGATGAAGCCAAAGAGGACTAAGGACTTGCAAGCTGTTTGATCAATAGGAGGAACAAGTTCTATATGGATTCACACCAAGTATTGGACAAGTTCACACAAGGAATTTTGGAGAGCAATAAGCCGCCGATTTTGATAAATAATAATGGTCAAAAAGGTGCTGAAAATAATGTAGTCTTGAGGCTTATATAGGATGAGCCTTAACCTAAATCAACTAGAAAAAGAATAACTAGTTAACCTAAATCAACTAGGAAAAGAATAACTAGCAAAAAGGCCAATAATTTGGCTAAGTGTCAAGTGACCACGCAGGGCCAAATAAATGCCATTTTCTTACTCAAGATTAAATACGCAAAATAACTAATAAGAGCTAGTTGAGGCGTTCATTGAGTTCTCGGCCTCAACTAGTGCATGGCCGCACGACCCTCCTTCTCCAACGCTAACCAATGCCTTTTTTTTATCTTATCCAACGTGTTGCCCGCTTCTTCCATCATTTCTCAATCATGGCATGAACGTAGCTTCTTCTAAGGCATGAACGAACGTAGCTTTTTCCAAGGCATTAGAGAACGTAGCTTCTTCCAAGGCATGAATGTTGCTTGATCAAGCTGTCCTGCATCATTTTTCCCTTCTTGAGAAGATTTCGTCAGTGAAATTGAGCCATCATCATCTCTCAAAGAGGCGCTACCTGCAACACAAAGAGATAAGTCAGAATCATTGAACGTTTTAGAAACACTATACTCACCAGGCATCATCATCATTAATGATGCAAGCCAACCTGATCAAGCTACATTCATGCCTTGCAAGAAGCTATGTTCGTTCATGCCTTGGAAGAAGCTACGTTTGTTCATGCCTTGGAAGAAGCTACGTTCATGCCATGATTGTGCAATGATGGAAGAAGTGGGCAACATATTGGATAAGACAAGAAAATGCGTTGGTTAGCCTTGGAGAAAGAGGGCCGTGCGGTCGTGCACTAGTTGAGGCCAATAACTCAATGAACGCCTCAACTAGCTCTTATTAGTTATTTTGCGTAGTTAATCTTGAGTAAGACAATGACACTTATTTGGCCCTGCGTGGTCACTTGACACTTTAGCCAAATTATTGGCCTTTTTGCTAGTTATTCTTTTCCTAGTTGATTTAGGTTAACTAGTTATTCTTTTCCTAGTTGATTTAGGTTAAGGCTCATCCTATATAAGCCTCAAGACTACATTATTTTCAGCACTTTTTTGACCATTATTATTAATCAAAATCGGCGGCTTATTGCTCTCCAAATTTCCTTGTGTGAACTTGTCCAATACTTGGTGTGAATCCATATAGATCTTGTTCCTCCTATTGATCAAATAGCTTGTAAGTCCTTAGTTGTCTTGAGGGTTGTTTGCATAGTATAGGTCCTCTTTGGCTTCATCAAGAAGGTATGTAGACTAGTTCCTACTTATAGTCTTGGTAGATTATCGAGTGTCTTTCTTCTAGCTTTGTTTCCTTGCATTCTTAGTTTAATATTGCATCAGTTGGTATCAGAGCTTGAAAATGGGTTTTTTTTTACAAATCCAATCCTGTTCTTTGTGCCTCAATTTTAGGTTTCTAGTTCAGTGTTCTTGAATTTCATTTTTGATTAAAAAAAAGTATTAAAAAAACGTGAAAAGAAGAAAAATCTTGAAGTTCTTGATTGTTAAAAGCCATTCCTGAAACCCCAGGTTGGAATCTTGAATAGTTTCTTGAAAAACTTTCAGCATATGGTGCGTTCTTGAATAAATCTTGAAGTGAATTGAATTGTTAGGCCATTATTGCAGTGTTTTGCATTGATTTCTTGAAGTTCAACCGTTCTTGACGTGTTTTGGATTGAATTCTTGAAGTTTTTGAACATCAACTTGTTGTTCTTGACTTAATTCACGTTTAATCTTGGGGATTGTTGATGTTCAACCATTCTTGACGTGTTTGCATTGAATTATTGAAGTTCTTGGACATCAACTTGTTGTTCTTGAATAAATTCACATAGGAGGAGAAGAATAAGAAACCCTAAGCCTAGTTCAAGAGGGAAACAACTCCCAAAAAAGGGAATTGTTTTTCCTTTGGGTTTAGGAGTAGGAGGGGCGGCTATCCTAAGGTAAAGGGGAGAGGGAATTTGGCTCTCAAGTGTGAAAGCGTAGGGAAAAATTCTCCAAATTAGAGTGGGAAATCAAGGAGAAAAAGGAAAAACTTATCCTATTCTAGAAGGAGAAGCTAGTGGCGCCTACCTAAGGGTTTAAATTCAAAACATTTCACTAAAATTTCCTTATTTCTTTGATTGCACTACTTCTAATTATTAATTCTTAGGTAATTTTCTACTTAAGCTAATTACTAATTTTTTAGCTTGTAGGATTTCGTGCTAAAACTCAGAATTTTCACTTTCATAGTTAATTCTTGGCTTCTTGTGCTCACTTTAAAAGCCGTCCACCTATAGAGTCTCATAAATTCACTCACCTCGAAGGCTTGAAAGGTCGTTGAGGGACTTGATCAATTAGAGGAAGCCATTTTGAGGACAAGTTGAGAGATCCTACCTAAAATATCGAGTGAACCCGAGTGTCATTTAAAAGTAAGGGAGTGAGTGAGGCATTTTACTAAGCTTAACATATTCTCTAGTCTTGTTTCTTTTGCAGGTACATGGCTACTAAAGGTGAAAGGTCGTGGCCGACATCACTTTAGCCGAGCTCTTGGCTGAAGTAAGGGCAATTAGCACCCGAATGGAGAACTTTAAAAAATCCGCTAGTACTCAGAAAAATACCGGGGAACAAACTAGTGATGGTTCCACCGTAAGACCTAAACGATTTGTGGAGATGGCTCGTCAACAAGAGTTGAGGGACAGAGGTGCTCACAATGTAAGAACCTTGGGAATTCCCCGAGGTAATGTGCTACCATTAATGCCAGCCCGGAGAAATGTGGCGCCCGCTGGGGAAATAAGGGCAGCCCATGAGGATGATCAACCCGAGTTTGAGGATTTTGATATTGACGATCTAGGGCAACGAGAACCGAGGGTGAGACAACCATATGGGGGCCGTGATTATATGGGAAGACATGGTTTTGACCATTGTCCTAGAGGGGGGCTTGGAGGTCTTGGTGGAAGGAATTTAGAGCCTGAGTTGGATGAACATGCTGAATATTATGAGGGCTTTCAACCAGCCCGTGGTGGCCGTGATAATGGCTTGAACAGTGTCAAGGTTACTTACCCTGCATTCAAGGGAACTAGTGATCTTGACCGGTTTCTAGAGTGGAAACGTCAAGTTGAGAGGATATTTGAAATCAATGATATGATCGAGAAAAAGAAGGCTGTGTATCCCATCGCTGCCTTTGAGTCCTATGCTTCTACTTGGTAGGAGGCCGAGAAAAGATCGAGATCTAAACATAATGAGCCCGCGCGTATAACATGGAGAGAATTGAAGCAACTAATGACTCGTAAGTATGTCAACCCAGAACACAAACAAGAGCAACTCTGGAGGTTATATGACTTGAAACAAGGGCTGAAATCCGTGGAAGAATATTATGATGACTTTGAAAAAATCCGCCTATCACTTGACATGGAAGAAAAATAAGAGGATGAGGCTATTATACGATTCAAGAATGGGTTGAATCATGACATATCCAATCAGTTGAGACTACACGCATTTGTTGCTCTTCATGATGTACTCGTAGTTGCCATTGAAGCTAAAAAGATGATTAAAGAAGGCAAGGCAACTCGCTATAGAGGAAGTTCTAATTCTACTTCCATGCGTCGAAACAAGAAGTGGAGATCGCCGAGCACCGGTGGAGCAAGTGTGAGCCGCGAGATGAAAAAGCCAGCCAAAAAGGTGACGCCTAAAAATGATCCTAAAGGGTCCGGAGGTAACTCTAAAACTCAACTTAATTCTCCTAGTGCATCTTCCTTTCAATGTCATAAATGTAAAGGCCATGGGCATTTCGCTAAGGACTGCCCTATGCGAAAGATCATGCTTAATCTTGATAATGGCACTATTTGTGAGGTAGATAGTGATGAGGAGATTGGGAGAGATGAAGGGGCTGATTTGGTTGAGTGTGACGAAGAGGTAGTGGAAGATGAAGGAGTGAATATGTCCTTAGTGATGCGTAGGAACTTGAGTACCATGAGTGTAAAGGAGGAAGGAGATGTGTAGCGTGAGAACTTGTTTCATGCTAGATGTAGGGTGAAGGGAAAGGAGAATGTAGTGGCTGATGCGCTTTCTAGGAAGTTTGCTTTGGCTACCACATTAGCATCTAGGCTGGTGGGTTTTGAGAGTATTAAGTCTATGTATATGCATGACCCTAAGAATAAAAGTGTGTGTGATGCATAGCTAGTGGGCAGCGAGTAGAGAAATATCAATGGCATGATGGGTACCGTTTTAAGAAGGGGAGAGTTTGTATACCCGAGTCTTCATGGCGCGAGTTGCTGGTGCTTGAGGCACATTGTGGGGGCTTGATGGGTCACTTTGGGGTAGATAAGACCTTGGCTATATTAGGAACCAATTTCATTGGCCTAAGATAAGGCGTGATGTTGAGCGTGTTTGTGGAGCTTGTTTAGACTGCAAATGGGTTAAGTCTAGGTCTAGTTATCATGGTTTGTACACTCCCTTACCCGTCCCTACTAGTCATTGGGTAGATGTTTCTATGGATTTCGTGATGGGGCTGCCTCGTTCTAGGAGTGGTCATGATAGTATTTATGTGGTTGTTGATAGGTTCTCTAAGATGGCTCATTTCATTCCTTGTAAAAAATGTGATGACGTACAACATGTTGCTTCCTTTTTTATTGCTAATGTGTTAAAGCTGCATGGTGTACCTCGTACTATTGTTAGTAATAGGGATGCAAAATGTTTAAGTCACTTTTGAAAGTGCTTGTGGGGTGCTCTTGGCACCAAACTTCTGTTTTCTACGTCTCATCATCCACAGACTAACGGTCAAACTGAGGTTGTTAACCGAACCTTGGGAGCTCTTCTTCGTGCTATGACCGAAGGGAAGAAAGAGACGTGTGCTGATAGATTGCCTATTATGGAGTTTGCTTATAATAGAACTGTGCGTAGAATGACTAGTATAACTCCATTTGAATGTGTTTATGGCTTTAATCCCTTTATTCCACTTGATCTTACTCCTTTGCCAAGAGATGCAGCTATTAGTGTTGATGGTGAAAACCGGTCAGCCGCGTTGCTCGAGTTGTATGCTAAGGTGGGGAAGAACTTGGAGGAAGCTTATGAGAAAGTGCAACCAAGAAGAACAAAGGGAGGAAAAAGCTGGACTTGAAGAAAGGTGATTGGGTTTGGGTGCACTTCTAAAAGGAGAGGTTTCCGAACCAAAGGAAGGGGAAGCTAGCCACGCGAGGAGATGGTCCATTCCAAGTGCTGCAAAAGATCAATAGTAACGTATATGCTATAGACCTGCCTGGTGAGTATAGTGTTTCTAAAACGTTCAACGATTTTGACTTAACTCTTCATGTTTCTGGTAGCACCGCTTTGACAGATGATGCTAGCTCGATTTCGCGTAAAAATCTTCTCAAGAAGGGGAGAATGATGTCGGCCAGCCTGATCAAGCTACGTTTATGCCTTGGAAGAAGCTACGTTCGTTCATGCCTCGGAAGAAGCTACATTCATGCCATTATTGTGCAATGATTGAAGAAGCGGACAGCATGTTGGATAAGACAAGAAAATGCATTGGTTAGCCTTGGAGAAGGAGGGCCGTGCGGCCGTGCAATAGTTGAGGCCGAGAACTCAATGAACGCCTCAACTAGATCTTATTAGTTATTTTGAGTAGTTAATCTTGAGTAAGACAATGACACTTATTTGGCCCTGCGTGGTCACTTGACACTTAGCCAAATTATTGGCTTTTTTGCTAGTTATTCTTTTCCTAGTTGATTTAGGTTAATTAGTTATTCTTTTCCTAGTTGATTTAGGTAAAGGCTCATTCTATATAAGTCTAAAGACTACATTATTTTCAGTACCTTACATTATTAATCAATACACTAAAACCGGCGACCTCCTTAGGTTCTCCAAAACTCTTTGTGTGTGAACTTGTCCAATTTTTGGTATGATTCCAAATTAAACTAGTTCCTTTGCTTAGTCAAACAATTTGCAAGTCCATCGTTGTCTTGAGGGTTGTTTGTATAATATAGGTTCTCTTGACTTCATCAAGAAGGTAAATAGACTAGTTCCTACTTGTTGTCTTGATAGATCATTGAGCGTCTTGCTTTTATCCTTGTTTTCTTGCTTTCGAATTCCTTATTGCATCATTATGACATTACACTTGGTAAAAAGTTTTTCACAAGATAGCATGTATATTATTAACAATGAAAACAGTCCTTAGTACAAAGACTGTGCTAAGAGGAACCCGAGATATAGGACCCCAAAAGAGAATAAAAAGTTAGTCATGTGCTAGTTTATGGCTAGCCAGTGGTCCGGTCCGATCCAGTCCGGTACCGGAGGGCCCTCAAGACCGGACCAAACCGGTCTTATCAGTCCGGTCCGTCGATCCTATATGATACAAGCCAATCCGTGACCAGCACCGGCTATCGGTAGACCGGCTTTTCCGGTCCGGCCGGCATTTTTTTTTTTAAAATTTGTCTTTCATTTAAAGTGATGGATAATTTTAAGTTTTTGAAAATATAACAACAAAATATTACTAACTTTGTATATATATTTGAAATGTTTAGTTTCTTTCAAAGTTCAAACTTAGAAATTAAAAAATTTGTAATATTTTTTCAAACTTCGAATTAGTTTCAAAGTTTAAAATTAGATTCAAACCTTGAAATTTGAATCAATTAGAAACTAGTAATTAATTGTAGTAGTTTTGCGCAAAGAATAAATTAAAAAAAAAAAAAAAAAAGACAAGAGTTGTGAACTTGTGACAGAATTTCAAGATTTGGAGCAATTTTATTGTGATTATGGATAATTTTATGTTTTTGAAAATATAACAACAAGATATTACTAACTTTGTATATATATTTGAAATGTTTAATTTGTTTCAAAGTTCAAACTTAGAATTAAAAAACTTGTAATATTTTTCCAAATTTGGAATTAGTTTCAAAGTTTAAAATTAGATTCAAACCTTGAAATTTGAATCAATTAGAAACTAGTAATTAATTGTAGTATTTTTGCGCAAAGAATAAATTTTTAAAAAAAATAAGAAGACAAGAGTTGTGAACTTGTGATGGGATTCCAATATTTGGAGCAATTTTATTGTAGTGATGGATAATTTTAAATTTTTGAAAATATAACAATATAATATTACTAACTTTGTATATATATTTAAAATGTTTAGTTTGTTTCAAAATTCAAACTTATAATTAAAAAACTTGTAATATTTTTTCTAACTTTAAATTAGTTTCAATGTTTAAAATTAGATTCAAACCTTGATTTGAATCAATTAGAAACTAGTAATTAATTGTAGTATTTTTGCGCAAAGAATAAATTTTAAAAAAATATATGTGAAGACAAGAGTTGTGAACTTGTGATGGAATTCCAAGATTTGGAGCAATTTTATTGTAGTATATTCTAATGTAGAAAATTACATTCTTTTAAACATACTGGAGAATTTTTTTAAGATAGCCGTTGGTTTTCTTTAGGAACTGGTTGTTATTGTTTCGGTTCATCATCTTCGTCTTGTTTTTCTTCATCTTCTTCTTCATTGCCTGTTTGACTCCCTTCTTCACTTGTTCCGTTGCCCAAAATTTGATCGAGATATGCTTTGTCTTTTTTCTGAGAAAGTTCTGGTATTCCAAAGTTTCTTCGCTCTGCTCTGATCCAATCCCTGAATAAAACTCTTGTCTCCATTTCCTCTTCTCTCAACGATGTCTGTGATCTCCAAGTTAAAATCTTCCTTGGCTAAAAGCGCTCTCCGATGCAACTGATGAAGCTTGAATTGTTAATATATCCCGGGCCATTTTTGTAAGTATTGGAAACTGCGATTCTTGAGTCTTCCAATAATCTAATAAATTATGAGTTCCAAAACTTGTAAGTTTCTTTGGATATTGAATTAAATAGGCTTGGAACTCGCTGTATTCCTCCACGTATTCGTCTTGTTCTAAAAGCAACTTTTGATCAAGTCCTCCAAAAGTGCTCATCCTCGCATGCCTTTTGCCCATTTGAGAAGAACTTTCACCGGTTGACTGTATTGGTGCAGTTGGTGTAGCACTGTCTGCCCAAGCTCTATACTTTACGAAAACAGCCACGGTATCTGAAAGAACTTTAGCACAAGCTTGTTCTACACTTGGATATTTATTAGTCGCAATTTCAACAGGTTTAATCTCTAAATTTGCATATATTTCTCTAACAAGACGTTCAGTTAACTTAATTTTAAAAGCAGGATGCAACACAGAAGCAATATAAAAAGCTGGGGAATTGGGAAAAAATATTTTTAAAATTTTTCAATCATAGCCTCTACAACCATTTTATATGATTCGTATTGCCTATATAATTTCAATAATTCAGATATTCCAGCTATATAATATAACATGGTAGGAGTAGTTTGATAATATTGTCCGGAAAATTCTAAAGTAGCATGATAGAATTTTTCTAAAAACTGAAGGAGATGTTGAACAAGGTACCAATCGTCCTCTTTAAGGTGATAAAGTTCCATAAAATACTTATTATACATTTGAGTAATAGGCTCTCTATATTCATAAGCGACAGTCAATGCTTCATATAAAGTGTTCCATCTAGTACAAACTTCCTTTGAGACTCTCCTAATCGGCATGCCTAATTCTATATATTTTCTTTCCCATTCTTTTTTTCTTTCTTGATTTTTATTTCTAAATATAAAAGCAATAGCTACTTTTACCTTTTCAATAATGTGGTTAAACAAGTCAAGACCATCTTTTACTACTAAAATTGTAAATATGACATGCACATCTTACATGAAAAAATTCCTCAAAACGGGGGGTTCAAAATAGGTCTTGAGTTCCTAAGTGCTTCTGTGTTGTTTGTAGCATTATCTACTATAATACTAAAAACTTTGTTAGTTAAATAATATGCACGACAAATCGATGAAACTGTTTTGAAAATATAATTACCCGTGTGTGGTTCATCAACAACTTTATAAGCAATAATACGTTTTTAAAATACCCAATCAGGATTTATCCAATGAACAGTAACTGTAATATAATCACAATTATTTGTAGAACGACCCCTATCCGTAGTAAGGCATACTCTAGTGTCAAAGTTATCAAATAAATATCACAAAAAATCTCTACATTCGTTCTTAAATTTAATAATATCATTTTTAACAGTAGTTCTTGGAAAACCTTTAAAACAAGGATTATATGTAGTCTGAATATAACGAACAAAACCAGTAGAAGAAGGAAAACTATAAGGTAAACCCTCTACCGCAACTAATTTAGTAATATTTTTCCTATCCCATTGTTTATCATAAGTAAGAATCCCTCCTGTTGTTTGGTTAATTTTCGCTTGGATACTCGAGGATTCATCATGTGCTATTCCCCCATGTTCGGTTCCTAAATAAATACCCCCCGCCCGTATTGACCATTCCTTAGGATGTTTATTTCTTAAGTAAGTCCTAATTTTACCCGTCCCACCTTCATTACCCCCAGTTTTAAAAACCCACTCCATTACACAAAGATCATATACGGCTGTCTGATTTTCAACTTTCTTTTGCACAAATTTTCACACCTCAGATATGTCCTTACGTTTAACCGGGACTCTAGTAGGAAGTACAGGAGGCAAGTCAGACTGAACTTCAGGTGGACTAACTTGAAATTCATGTGGTTCTTCTAAATTAACGCCACTTTCATAGTTATATTGCGCTTCTATGTGTTGAGAATCAAGTGGATATTAAAGCTAAAATCATGATAATATTGAGAATCATCTATGTGTTGACTAGAACTACCAGCAATTCCTTTACCCCTATTTCCCCAACGACCACGTGCCCGCCCCCCACTACTAGTTCCAATTGAACCTCTTTGAGGCATAATTATAGCAAATAAAATAAATATATGAAAAAAATATAATAAAAGAGTAGGAAGTAGGAACGACCAACCAAATATAACCGTATAATCGAGGTGAAGTTGAAACTTGAACCTTCATTTGATAGCAACTCCAATTAAAACTTGATAAAGAATCAAAATTGTATAATTTACACAAATAGCCAAAGTAGCAAAATAGCAATACTGTAGAGAATTTGAGAGAATTTGAGAGAATTGGATGATTTTTGTGAAAAATATGATGAAATAATGGGGTATTTATAGGAAAAAAAATAGTTAGGGGTGGTTATGGGGTGAAAATGACCGTTTTTGGCCGTTGGACAACGGCTATTAGCTCAATAGAGCCGTTGCCAACGGCTAGTTTTTAAACTGCCAGCATTTTTTTTTTCCCGAACCAGTCCGGTCCGGTTCCGGCCCTTTTTTGTACTGGTTCATCCGGTTTTAAAAGGACAAACCGTCTCGCTACCAAGACCGGCACCCCAAACCAATAAATGGTCCGATTTTCATCGGTCCGATCCGGTATGAACTGGATCGTTAGCCACTCTCATGCTAGTTACAATGACCCCAAGATGTCCACCACTGAATCTACATCAAAAAGTGCTTCTTTGCACCAAAAATGAAACAAAAATATAAAGTTTAAAGGGATATTCTGTTCAGAGTTGACTATCCTTTCAAAGCATCTTAAGTTCCTCTGATTCCAAATTATCCACCAAATACACGTAGGGATCATGTTCCACCAAGTCTTGTTCCTTGGTAAGTTGGCTGGATCGTTCCAACATGCTAGCATATCTGCAGTTGTCCTAGGCACTACACTAGTTTTGTTTTTTCTTTTTTTTTTCTTTTGTTATTATTGTTATTCGTACTATGATACCGTCAATTTTCAGAAATTGCTTTCAAATGATGTCCAGCCTCAACCAAAAGAAATCAGGGAAATACTGCTATAATAATTTACTGAAGTGTAATGCTAGCTAGCTCATTAAGTATCCTTTGAGAAGTCCAAGGAAAATTAACGAGCATTATTCTTCAATTATTATTGGTTACGAACTAGTATTGTGTTTGGCATGACAAATTAAAAATAACTGTTGTCACATTTTGCGCACTAGTTCTTAACTTAGCCGATAATGTGAATTACCATTTAAAAACAAATATAAAAAATGACAAATTTAAACAAAAACAAAATGCACATTCTTAGGAGTAATTTAATATCTCGACTAGATTGACCACATTTGTTCGACCACTATATATTAATCTATCCTCTGGGAAAATTACAAAGATAGTTTCTCCTCCAATAACTTGTCAAGAAACAATAGCTGAACTTCAATTTTCCAGATATTAAAGAGGAAATAGATTTACATTGTACACATAACATAAACCAATCTAGGAATCAGGAAAATTTTCGAACTATACAAGCAAATTTCCCATCCTCATAGGTGTATATATATAAGGTCACTAATTCGATAACAAGCTTTATCCCTCCTAAATCGAGGTTTCAGAAGTTCTCCCCCGAAGGAGATGCATTAATACAAGAACCTTTATACTGGAAATGGATCGTAAAATGTATCTCCTCCTAGGTCCTTTACAACTGTGGATCTCATTTGCATGACAAAAGAACGAAATCCCACATACTTCTTCCAGCAGAAGAGAGCAATCAGTTCAACAGATACGAGGCGTTTCTTTAGTCATGAGTTAGCCTAGCTAGTCATAATCATAACAGTTCTTTTTGGTCCTTCCCTTTTCTAGACGTGCTTTTCTAACTGCTTCTTGAATTTGTCTCTCGTGTTCCTTTAACATGTCTTCCATACTTCCCCCCGGTGGCACTAGTGGTCCAGAGCAAAGAATTCTACTTTTCTTTGGCACATAAACCTGAAACAAGGAGGAATGTCAGGCTAAAGGGAGCTCAAAAGGAAGTTAAATGAAGTTAGTATCCAAATCAATAAAAGGCAGCGCGGTAGACAAAGCATCTCGCATTCACACAAGGTCCGGGGAAGGGCCGCACCCTCAAAGGGGTACAGCCTACCCTAATGCATGCATCAGTGGCTGCTTAAACGGCTCGAACCTGTGACCTTATAGATCACTCGGAGACAACTTTAACGTTGCTCCAAGGCTCCCCTTCAATATCCAAATCAATATCTTCTTGAATAGCCAAAGCTAATACTGCTTAGCTCGACAGCCTTAAAACATCGACGGTTATTAAACCTTATAATATAGGCATGCATGTCATGGTTTGCTTTCCAGCCACGCCCCATGACCCCTTGGATGCGACCCGTGGCGTCCTGGCAAGCCACTCAATGCCTAGCGCCATGATCGGCCCCGTGGTCTCGGCAGCGGCAAGTGACAAGCGCGCATGTGCCTCTGTCGCCCCACCGATAGTCCTTGCCAGCGCCCAGCGGCTGGCGAATGCAAACAATGACCGCGCGCATAGACCATCATGTTGCCAACAGCGCCCGCGCATAGACAGTGTTGCGCGCGGATTCGATGCCAAGTGCCAGCGCCAGCCGCAGGAAGATCTAAATAGTATCGCGCGCGCCGATGATTACGCGCGCAGACCCTGATGTCAAGACAAAGTTGCTGCCAATGGACTTGTTTCTACCTTGTAGAAGACTAAGTCCTTTTCATTGTAAATATAGAGTAGTAAACATTTACTTTCAGTGTGCTTCTCCAACTTTCATACGTCAAGTCATAGAACTTTGGTTTATTTTCTTTTAAGCATTATTAAAGGGGATCAAGCATTCAAATATTTCAAGCAAGCAAACATTTCTCTGTACTGGTGTCTCTCCCCCTCGACACCTCGTAGCCTTTTGTAATAGCTTTCATTCATCAATTGCTCATTTCAGTTTTCTCAATTGCTTAGGACATTGGTTTTCCCGTACGGTATTGACAATCTAGTCTAGCATACGGAGGGGACCTCAGTTGGCGAACCGCAACCGCACTGGCATCAGTTGCTTAGCCTTACGTGGCCTTCTAAGGAATCTCAGGAAGGCGCCGCATAACAGTTGGTATCAGAGCCTAGGCTCAACATCGGACGAGGGAACATATTGCCATTACCACCATTTCTAACCATGGTGAATTATGGGGATTGCATCGCGACCCTTCAAGAGACGGTTGACGTATTACGGTCCATCGTGGATACGGTGCCTGATATAAGAACTAGCCTAGTGCAAAGGTTGGACGAACCGGACTGCAGAATGCGGCAGGCCGAAGTCGACATAGCAAACATCAATTGCGACTCTGAGGAAGACCTGCAAACGGCAGCCATAGAGGCAGCCGAAATTCATGGAAAATTCGAGAACCTCCAACAGGAGTGTGCCGAGGATTTATTTCATCGGGAACTAGAGGCAGACAGAATGACTGCCATGCAGTCTAACTTGACAGGCCAACTCAATGTTGTCAATGCTGCCGTTCAAGGCCTACTTAGAGGAGGCGAAAACCAAATCAGGGGTGCCATGAACATCGCCCCTTTGCCACAAAAGCTGAAAATTCCGGAGCCAAAGCCATACAATGGAGCTCGGGATGCTAAAGAAGTGGAGAATTTCATCTTCGACATCGAACAGTACTTCAATGCCGTAGGACAGTTGGAAGAAGCCAAAAAGGTACCAATTGCTGCCATGTATCTTCACGGTGATGCTAAACTCTGGTGGTGAGTGAAATACAAAACCATCAGGGCCGGGGAAGATACTCTCAACACATGGGCAGAACTGAAGGCAGCCATATGCCTGTAGTTCTTTCCCGAAAACGTGGAATACAATGCACGGAGAAAGCTGGGGGAACTCCGCCAGACCAAGTCAGTGCGGGATTACGTGCGGGAATTCTCCGCGCTCATGCTAAACATATGGGATATGGGAGACAAAGACAAACTCTTCGCCTTCATAGAAGGTTTGAAACCTCATGCTCGTATGGAGTTGCAAAGACAAAGGGTAGATACCCTGCCCAAGGCGATCCAAACTGCAGAATGCCTTGGGAATTATCATATGGAACCTCAGAAGGATAGGAACCAGCCACTATCCAAGGGGGATACAACGGGAGATAACCTAGCAATAGTGGCCCTAGCAGAAATGGAGGAGATCGAAGTGCATCCAAATTTAAGACTCCTTCCTCAAGCAGCAATAGTGTTGCATCAGTCAACAACAATAAGGGGAGAAAGCTCCCTTCAGAATGTCGTCATTGCAGCGGGCAACATTAGAACAATGAATGCCCACATACACAGATCAACGCTCATCAGACTGTTGAAGATGGGTCAGATAACGACTCAGACGACGCAGAGCAAGTAGGCGCCTTCAATGTAATTGTTGGCTCCATCTTGATACCTTAGCGGGAACCAGTGCTAGTAACCCTAAGAAGAACGAATGCCCAATTGCCAAGAAAGGGAAAGAGAAGGCGGATGAGAGGCCTCCCACCACACAAGAGAGGACCTTAATGTTCCTCGAAATGAAAGTAAACGGCAGACCCGTTCGGGCAATAATAGACACGGGTGCTACTCGCAACTACTTAGCCTCGACTCAAATAGAGCGCCTCAGTCTAGTTGTTCAAAAAAGTAGGGATCGTGTCAAGGCTATCAACTTATCACCCCAGCCAGTGAGTGGAATAGCCATAGAAGTGCCAATGAAGCTTGGCCCATACAAGGGAAGATTCAACCTACGCCATAACAATCATCGATGACTTTGTACTTATGGTGGGATTGGAATTCCTGAGGCAAACCAATACCATACCGGTACCAGATGCCGACATGCTCCTGATGATGGGAGACAACGCGGCCAAACCCCGCATCATAGCATGCATACCCATAAAGATGGTCCCTGAAAACATCTCGGCCATGCAGTCAAAGAAGAGAGTCAAAAGACCTGAACCTATGGTTCCGGCGGCCCTCAGCATCAAGAATCAAAAATCATATCATCGGCGTCAAACAACTCATGGCGCTCTCAGAGTGTGAAGACTTGTCAAGCATTCCAAAAGGACAAATCGGATCGCTCAGAACAAGCGGGACTCTTGGAGCCCCTACCTGTCCCAAAGAGACCTTAGGAAAGCGTTTACCTAAAATTCATCACAGGATTACCCAAGACCGGAGATCTTGCAACCATCTTGGTTGTGGTAGACCGAGTTTCCAAGTATGCCACCTTCATAGCAGTCCCACAGAACATATCGGCAGAAGATACAGCTCGACTCTTCTTCTCTCATATTGTCAAATATTGGGGCCTGCCCAAAGACATGATTAGTGACTGCGACTCACGCTTCACTAGCAAATTTTGGACCTGTCTCTTCAGGTGCCTCGGATCCAAATTGAGTCACAACTCAAGCTTTCATCAACAAGCAGATGGACAAACAGAACAGTTCAATGACATGCTGGAGGAATATCTCCGCCACTTTGCAACCGTATCACAGAAGAATTGGGTGAAGCTTCTCGATGTTGCTCAACTGTGTTTCCATCCACAAAAGTGCGCCAGTACAAACGGAAGCACTTCTGAAATTGTTATCGGACAGCAACTGCTATCACACAAACTGTAAATACACCAAACATGCCAAAATCGCCTCGAGCTGTCAGTTTCTCGAAGGAATGGGAGCAAACTTTGGAGATAGTACGGAGCTATCTTGTCAAAGCCCAAAAGAGGACAACGAGGTATGCCGAACAAAACCTTCGCATTGTCCAACATCAAGTAGGAGAAAAAGTGATGTAAGAACCCCAAAGCGATACTTGTTTGCAGCGAGGACCTATGACCCTCGCCTATTGCAAAAATACATTGAACCCTTATCCATTGAAAGACGCATTGGGAAAGCCACATACCAGGTGAATACCCCAGTCTGGTGGAAAATCCATATAGTCTTCCATGTCAGCCGCCTCACACCATTTCAGAAAAACATGGAGCATCATTCAAAACGCCACCTCACAAGATCGAGGGGAACAGACCTCCCAGCCAACAAGAGCCTAACCAACCATCATCTTGCAGGTAAGGCTTCGAGGACGTCGCCAACTCAGGTGGGGAAGAATGTCATGGGCTGCTTTCTAGCCACGCCCCAATGACCCTTTGGATGTCCCTCGTGGCATCCTGGCAAGCCTCCTAATGTCTAGCGCCACGATCAGCCCCCTGGTCTCAGTAGCACCAAGTGACAAGCGCGCATGTGCCTCTGGCGCCTCACCGATAGTCCTTGCCAGCGCCAGCGGCTGGCGAATGCAAACAGTGCTGCACGCACATAGAATCATGTTGCCAACAGTGTCGCGCGCAAAGACAGTGTCGCGCGCACAGACAGTGTCGCGTGCACAGATCTGATGCTAAGTGCCAGCGCCCAACTGCAAGCAGAACCAAATAGTGCCACGCGCACCGACCATCACGTGCAGACCCTGATGCTCAAGACAAAGTTGCTGCCAACGGACTTGTTTCTACCTTGTAGTAGACTAAGTCATTTTCATTGTAAATATAGAGTAGTTTTACTTCATTTACTTTCATTGTGCTTCTACAGCTTTCATAGGTCAAGTCATGTAACTTTGGTTTAATTTTTTTAAGCATTATTAGAGAGATCAAGCATTAAACATTTCAAGCAAGCAAACATTTCTCTGTACTGGTGTCTTTCCCCCTCGACACCGCGTAGCCTTTTGTAATAGCTTTCATTCATCAATGCAATCAGCTTTCATTCATCAATTGCTCATTTCAGTTTTCTCAATTGCCCATGACATTGGTTTTCCCGTACGGCACTGACAATCTAGTCTAGCGTACGGAAGGGACCTCAGTTGGCGGACAGCAACCGCACTGACATCGGTTGCTTATCCTTACGTCGCCCTTCCAAAGAATCACAGGAAGGCGCCGCGTAACAGTATGTGTGATGAGTTGCAATGGGTGTTTAACTTTGTAAAAGGGAAACCAGCTTATATAGACTCTTTCCGTGAAGCATGTTTGTGGTTCGTGTTTAACAAACAGAAGAAGATAACTGGAGAGCAAAGATTGAAGTTACACACCGTTGAATCCCCATAAGATGACCCGTCATCCCTCTTTGAATGGACACTAGAAAAGTCTCCTACAGCTCGAGACTTGTGCGAACCTTGCCTTCGAAGCTCTCCACCATGTTGGGACACACATGAATCCTCTTTGACTTTGTGAGAATAGGCAGCTGTAGTAGGATGGACCACTGAAGTAGAATGAGTGAATCCGTTCCTATTTTTCACTCTTGGCGGCTCAATAGGGAATCCAGTTCCACTTTCTTCTAAAGGATTATATTTCACACTTTTGCTTGTATTTGACTGTCCCTGCAATATTCAAACCATTTCAATGACAAACTGAACAGATTCGTTTCAAAATTTTGGGGCAAATAGAAGAAAATCAACCTGCGCAGCATTGGATTCTGTAGTACTTTCTCCCTTTGATTGCCTTGAGGACTTCCCCAATGATTCATCTCCACATCCTTTCATACTTTCAGCTTTTCGCCTACGATTAACAAAATAGAAATTGTGAGACTACACAGTAACGTTAAAGCTTGGTTAAAAAAAAAAAAGCAGTTTCTCTGGAAAGAATATGAAAGTAAAAGTACAGTCCAGTGCCTGAGAAGACATAAATTTTTGGTCTTAGTAGGAATCAATGTCTCCTGAAACTAAATTTTGGCCATGAATATCAATAGTGCAACTTGAAATCAAAATAATATTTAATGGAAAAAACAAATGCAGAGACTAGAATGTAAACTAATGTAGCAACCGAAAGATATAAAGATTTTAGGTAAGAGGAAAAGGTTCATATAAAAAGCTAAAATTAGATACCTTCTTGCTTCCTCCTCGCGAATCTTCGCATCATATTCCTTGCTTGGAGGATATTTTGGTAAGCTAGAAGGATCACAAGGTAAGGGCTTTGTATTGAAGAACTGAAAGTAAAAATCCAAAGAAGTAAGATATAAAGCATAGTAGAACCCCATGACACTAAAAAAAAGAAGATATAGAGCCCTTTTGGTAATCTGTGGAAGGGAAGCTTGATGTGCTAAAATATGTATAAAAACAATCATGGGTAAGAACGGGAAAAAAAAACAGACTTAAATCATACTAAAGTTTGGCAGGCTGCAAAAGGTCAGTGCAGTATGCATAGCTTAGCAAACAGACATTAACCTGCTTGAACCATTTTGAGTTCATAAAATTTTCAAATGAATTGTTTTGACCAAAACCAATCCAGAGAAAAATCTCCAAGTAATTACCATAGGATTGCATAATGAAATTGATTCTAAAAGCAATGACAAGATTGATTCTGAAAGCAAATATGATCATCAAAATTACAATTAAGTTAAATTTTCCGACTGTTCGCAGGATACAAGAAAAAGTAATTTCCATTTATTAATAATGTAATGATCGTACTTGCTTAAAAGTACATCGGTTAAGAAACTAAAGAAGTGTGCTGGAGGACTCCTATTCAAGGAACACACTTCCATGGAGAGATAAGATTGAAATTACCTCACTATTGAGCGCAGAATAAGCAGTACCACGCTTTTCTGGTTCTATTGAAAGTAGGATATCAACAAGTGCCAAAGCTGAAGGGGCAAAGTCCTTGTATGTATCAGTTACGCATCGCTTGTATGGGTGTTGTGGCTTAAAACTAGTAGCATGAGGTAGTTTTGATTTCTTCCAGTATTCTTCAGAAGGTGAACCACAAAGTTTGAAAATCTTATGCATTTGCTCCACCTGTAAATTGTTTAAGTTCTCTCAGTTCGCAATTACAGAAAAAGTCGACATGAACTGAAAAAATGTACAGAACTAGAATTTAATGTGTTAAAAGCATCAAATAAACTAG
Organism: Nicotiana obtusifolia; assembly: GCA_002018475.1. Classification (NCBI taxonomy): domain Eukaryota; kingdom Viridiplantae; phylum Streptophyta; class Magnoliopsida; order Solanales; family Solanaceae; genus Nicotiana; species Nicotiana obtusifolia. Next base: position 389,996 of record MCJB01006557.1, read on the forward strand.
AATTTGGTGATAGAATTAGGTTTAGATTTAAGAGTAAATTCAAGCCCCTAAGTGGAAGTACCTCTGTTCTTCCCGGCATAATAGGTTTTCCAGCACATAATTCGGCGAGGATGCAGCCAGCACTCCACATATCTATGGCCACTCCATATTCTGTTGCACCAAGCAAAAGCTCAGGAGCTCTATACCATAGTGTTACAACACGACTTGTTAATGGCTGTGTTTGGTTGGGCTCAAAGGTTGTAGCCAAACCAAAGTCTCCAATCCTTAAAACACCATTATCATCAATGAGAAGGTTTGAGCCCTTAATGTCTCGATGAAGTACACCCCGACTATGACAATGTTCAAGTCCACGAAGCAATTGTTGCATATAACATTTAATCTGTAAAGCACCATTCAAAAAATTCCATTAAAAAATGTGGAGAACATCGAAATTAACTTAACGCGGGTTTGCCGTGTCGTTCCATGTGCTAATAATTATGAACACCCCAGGGTTTTTCAGACAAGAAGAGAAAGATGTACCTGTGCTTCAGTAAACTTAACCCGAGGTGCTGCTGCAAGTCCAGCAAGATCGTGCTCCATGTATTCAAATACAAGATATAAGCTGCCTGATATCCTAGATGTGACCAAAGCCTCAAGTTTCATAACATTTGGGTGGTCCAATCTACGCAAAATACTTATCTCCCTTGCCATAAAGCGAACGCTCTCTGGGTCCATATTGACAAATCTCACTTTCTTCATTGCAACAATTTTATTGGTTTTAAGGTCTCGGGCCTTGTAAACACTACTATATGTTCCTTGACCAATCTGCATAAAAATTTAAACGTTTAAGGACTCAATTACAGGAATATATGATAATCGAACTTTTTATTAGTCCGATGATCTATAGAAAACTAAATGAACGTTATATTTTGGCTGGACAGCAAATTTCATGATCCTATTTTCACAGTATCTTCCAACAAGTACAAGGCAATCAAGCACTCTCATCCTTAGAGAAAGAAGATACTCAAGCCATGGTTAAGAAAGTTCATATTTGGAACTCAAAAGAAACCAAGAAAAAAATTAGTAGTCCTGTCGAAAATAGTTTTATTTACAGTCCATTTTCAGTATTAGTACTTAAAAGTGACCCAAGAAAAAAAAAGCTCTAATTAATAAAAACGAAGAAACTTTTAGAGAAAAGTCACTTCGTATGGGAAAACAGTTCAGCTACTTCTTTGAACAAAATATGATCTCTACAATAGTAGCAGATTCAAGACCCTGCGTACAGCATGATATTTTGCGGAATTTTTGGGAAGTCCTCTGAGAAAGGAGGAACATAAACAACATTACATGAGTGACAGTTTGGAGAAGAAACAACATTACATAAATGACAGTTTTAAGTAATAACAGAAACATGGATCCATAAGCTAAGGTGGATAACTTAAAAATGCAGATACCAAAGTTCAGCAAATTATAACTGTTATAACTACTAGTAGATTAGTAGAGAACAAAATGAAAGTAGGCATGATTTGGAAAAACTAAATGAGTAGAGAGAAGAAGCTGTAGAACTGACTTTGTTTAATTTTTCAAATGACTCTGCACTTCGAGGAACCCACCCTTGAATAGCCTCGGCTGCAACAGAACTTAGCCACGATGGCCATCCTGCAGCTCCGAGTTCACCCTTTACACCATTAGGTATGCTTACTATTCTAGACATTGATTGTTGCACTCCAAAATCCACGGTGGACCGCCTCTTGTGATGTCCTTCCTTAGGCCTCTCGATAATTCTTGTTTTTCCATCATCCTCAACTTTTGTTGCAGGGAGAGGAAGAACACTGGCTTCTGACGTCCGCTTTGATTTAGATTTCATAGGTAGTTCACTCTTAGGATTAACTAAGTCTACTTTAATCTCCTCTCTTTGTAAGGGAGCAACCATCTGTACAGAATATTTATCAGCTTCTTTTTCTTTCTCCTTCTCATGTTCGATAACATAATCATCTTCGGAAGAACCCTTTGAGCAACACCCGCCCATGCTTTTGCAACAAATATGTTCTTTCACTTAAGACACATCCGAGACCCACATAATAAACCTGCACCAAACCAAACTATTAACTATATCATCCAAAATCAGTTGAATATTTCAAAATATTAACTTACCAGCCAATGCAGGCCTCAATATCCTCAGAAACTCCAATCCCTCTTCGACTATTCAAAGCTTTCCTCTCTTCGATATACCAGCAAATCCTCTGAAGAATCCCAAAATATCAAGGCATTCAAGAATGCCACAACCACAAAAGTCTTATAAGAGATTGAAATTGAAAACCAATATCCAGGATCTCAGAATATATGTCCTTTCTTCAATACCACCCCATAATTAAGGTATTCTAATATAGCAACTGAAATAAATATCATATTCAAATGTGTATATATTGAATAATGTATTTTACAAGGTACAAAGTTTTTGTTTGTAAATACTAGATGAAAAAATAAAATTGAATGCCAATCCCAAGAAGTTTAAGAAGTCAAAAACCCAGACCAGAAAGATCCAGCATTACAACCAAATACATGAATTCAAGATTCCAGCATATAAAAGATATACACACAGATACAGGAACAATTGTGCACCAAAAAACTATGATACAGGAACAATTGTGCACCAAAAAACTATGTATATGGATTCTATGCTTTTTTCTTTTTCTAAGGATTGATGCACGAACTCTGGTCGAGGTGGTGATGATACCTAATGGGGAATGGATTCTGGGCTTCAAGACAAGCTAACATTTTTTTTCCACAAAAATTCAACTGCTTTTATTAATTATCATTTTAAAAAATTACATTTTCTTCAAAAAAAAAGTTTAAAGAAAGGAAAAAACAACATTTTACCCATATATTTTAGAATATTTTACATTATTATTCACCATTGATCAGAAAGGAAATACATGGAAAAAAAGACAGTAGTCTAGAATCTTGAAATCACCTAAAAACACGACAACCACACAAATTTCAGCATTATTTCCTTTTTCTCAACGAAATATTTACCTTTTTTCCCCTTCCTTATTTGGTTTGCATGCTACACTTTTGCTCTCTTTCTGTATTCATATTTCCATGTAGAAATACACCCATTTTCACAATGCTGATTTTCTTGAACATTAAATTATATTCTCCTTTTCTGTGTTGGAAGTAGCAAAAGAATGACAGCAGTTGCAGAAAGAGGCAACATGGGAATTTTGAACTCTTTTCCAAGTTGTACTTGTAGACGTGCACTGCAGTAAGGGATGGGACCCAAAGGGCTTTCCTCTGTGCCACGTGAGAGACAGTAACCTGAAAACAGTGGGACCCAGAAGTAGAAACCTTGTGGCCCCTTGGAGAATCCGTTAAGATTGTTAGGCAAAGTATTGAATCCTTGTTAATTTACACCAAGCGAAGAGGTTGTAGACATATAAAATTTATTGGGTTTTAGTAGGGGCGGACACACCCTTTAGCAAGTGACACTGCTTGGTCCATAATTTTATTAAATACAGTAAATTTTTTTATAATAACTTAATTTGTTTCACTATTTTTTGATTGTTTTAGTAAAGTGTTATACAAAGATCATATATTGTAACATAATGCAAACACCGATTTCGAGAAAAATATGACTTTTATAGTGAATGATTGTTATATAGTGATGCTGTTGAGAAAGGTCTGACTCTATATATATATAAAAAGATAAAATTATTGTGTATAAATATAGAAAATGGTATTGCTTATCGTTATCGTGATTAGTGATTTATTCTTTTGTTCATTTCTTCAAACATTGACACTGCTTGTTAAAAATTCTGCCTACGCCACTCATTAATTGGAATTGGTGTAATTATTAGGGTAGTTATTACACAGTCTACTAATTACACAATATAATAATTGCGACTACTTGTTTGTTTGTCATAACGTAATTATAATGTAATTACAAGCATGTTGTTTGGTTGCACAAGTGTAATTACACAGTTAGATTAACTTTTAAATGAAGTAATTATCAAAGTTTAAAAGTTAATCTATATCTATCTATCTATCTATCTATCTATCTATATCTATATTATTATAAAAGTATGACAATATTGGTTTACAAAAATAACCTTATAATATTAAGCATAATAACTCACAACAAAAGGACATAACCGAAATTCTAGACATTAGCCTTGTAATACTATTAATTTTAGGACATAATACTACATGTTAGGAATCCTACATGATTACCTTTAGGAATCCTATCAGTATAGTTATTTTCCGGCATAAACATATAATAATACATGTTAGAATGTAGACCTAACACATCTAGGAACACGTTAGGTTTCCTATTACTTTAGGATATACTTATTAAAAATTTCTATTACTATTTTAATTAGAAAACGTATTATATTGTCCTATTATTAATTTAATTTGAAAACGTATTATATTTTTTTTTACTAATTTAATTTGGGAATGTATTATATTGTCCAAATCCATTTACAAAAGGAGAGCATATATGATTATTAAAAGACGAATACAATATTAATAGACCAAAATAGCTCTAAAATATTAAACAGAAGAACTCATAGGACATAACTGTATAAACCTATTTTTTGGACTATAATACCTTCTATGTTAATTTTTTCAATATTAAAAATTTAAAAATTAATAAAATTTTATCTATTAAACTCTTATTAAAAATGTACATGAAGGTTTAATAAAATTAATTTCATAAGAATCCTCCATATCTGCAATATATTACCATTTCATAATGTCCAATACCAAAAAATTAATAAAAGTAATGTTAAATGTACTGTATAAGGCGTTGAAATTGAGAAACAAATATCCCACGATAATATATTTTATATTAAATTAGAACTATTTTTCTACTCAAATAATATTTTTTTATTATTAATTTTTTGTGTAATATTTAAAAATATATTCAACTATTAAAATGAACTAAAAAAATATTTAAGAATATAAATGTGTGAAAAAGAGAAAGAAAAATGGTTGGTAGATTCAATACCACTAATGATTCTGCAAATATAAAGATCTAAAATTGGAATGTCAAATTAATTTTTTTACTCTTTGAAAATAAAATTTATGGTGGCTAAATTATAATTACGATTAGATATTCAAAATAAGATATATTAAGAATCTGAATCAACATAAAATAATTTATTTTTTATTTTAAGACTAAATAATTAAATCTTTCAATTAATTATTAGCAAGAGAATTGTTACGACCCAAAATCCAACTAGCCGTGATGGCACCTAACCTCACACGCTAGGTAAGCCAAATAACAATAATCTGAGTCAATTAATATTTAACTGACTCAAATACATTCCCCACGGACTAGTAGTACAAATCATGAGCTTTTAAGATTTAGAAGTTGCAAAGCTGATATGAGATAAAATACATCATATGTTTGAAATATACATAGACAAATTAATAATTTTAAAACTACCAAGAACAAAGGGTAGTTATGACCGGATTTCGAAAATATCTTCAATGCCAGCTCCCGCCATACACCGCAACGCCAGCATCCAAAATCTGCACACAAGGTGCAGAAGTGTAGTATGAGTACATCCGACCCCATGTACTCAGTAAGTATTTTGTCTAACCTCATCGAAGTAGTGACGAGGATTCTTAGTAAAATGATACTCACGGTGATACCTTCGCACATTTGTCTCATTCTCACCCAATATATATATGTAGATCAAACCAATTGGAACAGCAACACCCTTCGTGCATTTATCTCTTTCTCACCGAGCATACATATAACAGTACCGACTATGTGGGAGAAATGCCAATAACAATAAAAGAAATAAAGTGGGAGGCACACAGGAAGCAACAATGAACAAAGTAGTACATATGGATCACGGAAATAGGCTGGGAAAAAGGGGATAAAAATTATGACAACAATTAGGAAGGAAAATTATAAATTTTACTAATTAGCATAGTAGAAGGCCTAGATGTAAATATAACAAACAAGAAGAAAATCGTAATATTTGCAAGGTAAATAGATAGAAGGCATGGATAACACAACAACATATGGGGTAGAGGACACATAAAGAACAACGACTACAAGTCACATAGAAAACATAGGTGCACAATAATTGCTCAAGATAAAGGCATGACTGTATACACAACAAAAAGATATCACAATATAATATATGTCTCTTGTCCTCGCCTGCACAGAAACACCCTTCGTGCCATGAACATATGAAAATATAAAAATGATGGCATGGCATCACCCTTCGTGCTTTTACTCTCATCCTCACATGATAATGTAAATGAAATGGCACAGTATTATCCTTCGTGCATAATAATGTATATGAATGGCAAGGCATTACCCTTCGTGCTTTGCACTTTTTCTCACATTATCATATATACGAAATGGTACGGCATCACCCTTCGCGCTTTACACTCTCCCTCACATGATAATGTATATGAAATGGCACGGCATCACCCTCGTGCTTTATACTCTTCCTTACCAAGGACATGTATATCGTTAACAAGCAAGGTAGGAAGCATAAATAACATCAAGGAGAGTGTTTAAACTAATGTTCCAAATTGAACATCAATCGCGGCTTTCAAGCCAATAACAATTCAATAAACTTCAAATACTTTATTATTCCAGTATTTCAACAAGTCTCAGAAATGATCTTCAACTCATATATAGAATTCAAAATCTCAAGAATAACGGTCGTAGAGTCGTATTTATAATTAAGTATAATAATGACTGGATTTAACACATCAAGAATTTTAACAAAAGTCTTTCAGATTTTTAATCAAATTATAATAAGCCAAATCAGGGTTTCTAGCATTTGATGTCTTATTGATAGAAATCTATAAGTCAAAGAAGACATGAAACAAGAGTGTCACATAATTCAATAAAGCACAATAAATCGTAAATTTACCCCCGAGCATGATTAACACTGGCACATGCATATGTGCTTGTCACCTCATACATGTATCACCCCCACATGTAACAAACAATGGCAATTAGTAGGAAAAATTCCCTCAACAAAGTTAGGCAAAACACTTACAACAAACAAGCTGAATCCGCTGCCAGCAAGCTAAACAATACTCCGAATATTTCATTCTGCACGTACCAACCTCCGAACGTCTTTCTATCTCCTCAATTCCAAGCCAAACGATTCGAAGCTAGCCAAACAACGTGCAAATTAATCAAAACATACTCCAATGCTTGCAATTTAACAATTTATAAAAATTTCAAACTCCGCTCGAAAAATGAACCAAAAGTCAACAATGGGGCCCACTTCTCGGAATCCGACAAAAATTACAAAATCTAAACCCCCATTCAACAACGAGTCCAACCATACCAAAATTACTCAAATTCGACCACAACTCGACCTTCAAATCCTCAATTAAAGTCTATGAAATTTTCTATCATTTTCAACCCAAAACACTAATTTTTTGATAAAAACAACAATAGATTCGTGTAACTTAAGCAAAATTGAGCTAGAACTCTTACCTTGATGTTTTCCTAGAAAATATCCCGAAAATCGCCTCTCCTCGAGCTCCAAATTGTCAAAAATGAAAATTGAGACAAAGTCTCATTTTCAGAACTTAAGTTCTGCTGCCCAGTCATTTACCCTATGCGATCGCGGAAAATTCTTCGCGATCGCGAAGCACAAAAGTTTCAAGAGCATTTTTACTCTATGCGATCGCAGCCATTTCCCCGCGATCGCGAAGCACAAACTTCTATTATACTTCCCAAATTCTTCTCAGACAGCATGTAGTGTATTTGTCATAACTTTATGTACAAAACTCCAAATGACAAATGGTTTACTTTTCTGAAAGCTAGGCATCAAGTTATACAAATTTCATTTTTGGATCATCTCCAAATTCCTTATAGATTGCATGGTATAAGCTTCAATAATCCGGTCAGTGCAGCAGAGATTTTATTCTATGCGATCGCGTGAAAGCTTTCGCGATCGCGATGCACCGTTCTATTTTTCCTATTTTTGTGAGACCTCATGTTAAGTTTTGGAGCCAAGCAAGTTGCAAGTTTAGGTCAAATGTATCAGACCATTTCTCCTAATATATAGAGATTTATGGGACCCACGACCTACCGAATCGAAGGTCTACGCATCTAGTTTGCAACCAAAAAAACCTCACATCAAACCGACATCGGAGTAAACGTTATGATCGTTTTACTGCAGACTATCCGGGCTGAAACCGGGTCGCGAACCGGGTCGGATCAAGCAAGTAACATAAGTCGGCAAGTTTGATTTTTCAGACCTAAAAACAGTTCACTTTCGTTCTAAAACAGTAAGCAAGCTTAAGAGAAGGGTCCATGATGTTCTTGAGTGATTAAGGTGCGTTTTTAATGATTTCTACCGTTAAAATTTGCCCCCGTGCCTAGAAACGTAATCTCTACGCTTTGCAATCGTTTCCCCCTACTATTAGCCATGTTTGGAGCTATTCTTAGAAGATAGGAATTTGATATCCTTGCTGGTTTTTCAGGTTTTATGCTTGGTTTTTCAAGGTAATCATCTTGGAACTCTTTTATGATCGTTTTTACAAAGTTCTACGGATGTTTCGTCGAGTTAGGGTTATATGGCAAAGTTGCCGATTTAAACTCAATTATGAACTGTTTATAGGTGCGTATAACCTGCATATATATAGTGTTTGCGAAGCTTAGGACGTAAGGAACAACTCCTGTGAAGGAACTACAAGCATTTGGACGTTCGTTGGAAAGGTATGTTAAGGCTAAGCTCCGTCCTTCTTTTTAGCACGAATTCTGGGAAATTCCTAAGACATCAAATGTGGTATTTTACTATTTTATTGTTAGAAAGACCTTCTGTGAAAGGCATTGGGATTGTAGCTGGAGTATTTTCATGATGCTATTAGGTTGATATTCCACTCATTCGGTTAAATAGGGTATTCGACATCTATATATGTCATTTTGTCGGCTTTCTTTACTATATGTCTAGATATATGAATTCTTATTCATCTTTGGGTTGTGTGATTAAATAAAAAAAAAGATCTAAAAGTCGAGTTAAGTTTTCAAGCTTATTCAAAAGAAAAGAAAGCATACAAGGTTCCACGAAACAATTGTATGCGATACGAATGTGATTATAAGATCATGAGAATAAGAGTACCTATGAGCCAAGATTGGCTAAGTTCTTGTTATGGCCTACTATGTGCATACAAAGTTCATATCATACATAGCATATTATGCATGGACTCTGAGCTATAATCGGAGGTAAGGGGCCTATTTGCCCGAAAAACTATATATATATTGTACAGATGG
>MCJB01006558.1:9971-48752 GCA_002018475.1 Nicotiana obtusifolia
CCCCGTTTCCTTGATTATTGCCACTCCAATTTACTTGATTGTTGTTGTTATGGTAATTCCCTTGATTGTTGCCACCACTCCAATTTCCTTGGTTTTTAGAATTCATATTGCCTTGATTATTTTGAGGTCGCCATTGTTGTTGGTTTGGGCCTTGAAAGCTATTTCTTTGCCCTTGAAAGTTGTTCACATATTGTACTTCCTTTTCTTGTTCATCGTAAGAATCATATTGATCAAATCCACTATCCTCTTGCACATAATTCCCCACTCGAATTCAAACTTGTGGATCCTTGGTCCTTATTTTGTTTACCATCATGTTCACCCCTTCCATGGCGTTGACTTGCTTAGGATTTGGCACTTGTTGAAGTTAAGCCTTAGCTAGTTGATTCATGGTGATAGTCAATTCGGCAATTGCTTGCGTATGGTCATGCAACTCTTTATGAAGGTGGATCACGTTTGAATCACCTTCGGAACATTATCCCAGGATCGCCACGTCGATGATGTTTTTGCCATTTCATCCAAAATTTCACACGCCTCCGCATACGACGTAGTCGTAAATTTACCACCGGCAAGTTGATTCACTACACATTAGTTGGTTGTGTTAATCCCACGATAGAAGGTTTGTTGAATCATTTTTTCGGTCATATCACTACTGGGACATTCCTTGACCATTGTTCTATACCGCTCCCAAATCTCGGGTAGAGTTTCATTCTGCTCTTACTTGAATGCCAAAATCTCATCTCGAAGTGTAGCCATGTGTCCCGGAGAGAAGAACTTAGAGATAAACTTTTCCGCCAACTCATCCCAAGTGTGATTGGAATGGTTCAGCAAATGTTCCAACCAATTTAAAGCTTTCCCCATAGAGAGAAGGGAAAAAGCCTTAGCCTCGATGCATCCCCGGAGACATTTGCTTGTTTTCTCCCCCAACAAGTGTCCACAAACCCCTTCAAATGTTTGTATGCATTTTGGCTTGGAGCACCGGTGAAGAAACCTCGTTGCTCTAGCAAAGTGAGCATCACATTGGCGATTTGAAAGTTGCCCGCCCTAATACAAGGATGGACTATTGCACTAGTATATCCTTCATTGTGTAACATCCGGTGTGGAGCCGCTTGTGGTGGAGGTGGGATGGAGCGGGGACATTGTCATGAGGCACTCAACCTCTTCTATTGGCTTGACGTTTAAGAGGAACCTCATCAACTTGATCATCCACCACGTCCATATTCCCCAAAAGTAAATTCCTAGCTCATTGTTCGCCATGGTTGTACCTACGATTTCTCAAAAAAATTAGTAACACGGAAGGAAAAGAAGATATTCAAAAAACAAACCCAAATATATATCTAACACCATTTTTACTCTCCGGCAACGGTGCAAAAAATGATCACGTCCACAACACACCTCAATAAGAGATATGACACGGTCGCGCAATAATAATTAGGAGTCGGGGTTGAATCTAGTGAGAGTTATGATGGGAGTTAGGAGTATATATTTGAAGCAAGAAAATGGGTTATCTAAGATTGCACTTCCACAACAAGGTTTTGTTTCCTATTTCTACTGTTACTCTAATGAATGCAAGATAAAGAAAATAGATTCTAGATAAATGTTTTTGAGGCTTTTCCAATTGGATTAAAGGCCTAGGGCTGTGACCATAACCTAGGTGTTTGCTTAATAGGATAAAGACGTTAATGCTTGTTTTGTTGATTGTGGTGTCTTATATCCCTCAACTCTACATTATGCACTCAATACCTCTCGGTCAGAGAGTCATTTTCCCCAATTTGGCTTTCTCAAGTCCAAATGGGTATCAACCAAAACGGTTGATAAGATCTCAAGTAGGGTTATTACTATCTTTAGGTTGAACCCTTTAATTAGGTTAATCAATCTCTCAATTAACCCAATTTCTTGTTAGCTAAGTTATCCAAGACTAGGTCTCTCTTTCTCAAGTAGAGACTAAGTCAAATAGGCATGAATAACTATTTGCAACCATTAATTCTAAAATTGAAGCATGAATTAAGCTAAATAATCAACACCCAATTATAAACAAGCACTAAATTAGATACCCATAAGGTGTACACACTAGGGTTGGGTCACAACCCTAGTAAAAGTCTAACTACTCATAATAGAAATTGCAGAAAATAGAGAAAAAAAGCTAATTAAACTCATAATGGAAGATTAAAATGATGAAATCTATTGTTAAAACACCAAACTAATGTAAAACTTCCTAAAGTTGTAAAGGAAATTGGCTGCAGCAGCTTTAGATGTTCAAACTTGACCTAATTTTGTGAAAATCGTCTATTTATATAGGTCCTAAAATCTTAAACAAAAATGCCCCTCGGAAGGTTCTACGGCTGCACAATTTCATGTGCGGTCTGCAGATTTCTTCAGCTAGCAGGAAGTGGAGTTATACGACCGCACATTTCTGAACCGCGGCCGCGAGGCAATATTCTGCGGATGCACATTTCTGGATTGCGGCCGCGAGGCGATCTTCTGCGGCCGCACAATTCTTGTGCGGTCCGCAATTCACAAAGACTCCTGAACTTGGTCTTTTTGCATACTCTCTAATATTTGACCCTTAGCCCAGTGCTGCGGCTGCATAATTCATGTGCGGTCTGCACATTGCTGAAATTTCTGCTAAATTTTTCTTCTTCGTTTGCGGCCGCAGATGGAATTCTGCGGTCCACAATTTCTTCTACAGTACATTTGTGCTTTTACACCCTTTATTGCCTTATGCTTTGGAACGCTCTCTTTTTAGTCGGATTTCATCTCGGGAGACCAAACTTCCAGCATTCCTGCAATTTTGCACAATTTCATTAGTTTCGGGAACACAATTCAATACTTGTGGATTAAAACAAAAGCTAAGAGGTTCTAATAAGCAGCCAAAATACCTACTTATCACGTTCGCGTAGCACATTCTTGGAAGCTGATGATTTTCTTCTTCGCGATCGCATATGAATTTCTGCAATCGTGATATGGAATGCCTGGGCAGCAGAATATTAATTCCCGAATCGAGGGTTTGTTTTATTTATCATCTTTTGAGCTAGAGACCTCGGATATGAGTAATTTTTGAGGGGTTCTTCACGTGTTGGACTGGGGAAGTGTTCTTTACCCGGATTTGATTCTATTTCATAATCCTATCATTGTTTTTAACATTTAATTAGTGTTTTGGGTTGAGAATTTGGGAAAATTGTAGAAACCTCCTACACTTTAATTTGAGGATTTGAAGGCCGAGTTGTGATCGGATTTGAGTAATTTTGGTATGGTTGAACTCATAGTTAAATGGCTGTTCGGATTTTGTAATTTTGGTCGGGTTCCAAGACGTAGGCCCGGGGTTAACTAATTGATTTGACTTTTTATTTTCTTTCAAGATTGAAGTTTTATTGTCCGAAATTATTTCCTATGACTTTTATTCATGATACTAATGTATTTTGGCTAGATTTGAGCCGTTCGGAGGTTGTTTCACATGAGAAGGTCATTTTAGAGTATCGATCTAGCTTCTTTGAGGTATGTATCTTGCCTAACTTTGTGTAGGGAATTACCCCTTAGGATTTGATTCATTTATGCTAATTGTGTCATGTGAAGACCGTGTACGCGAGGTGACGAGAACGTACTTGGGCTTATTTGTGGGAGTTTGACCATTTTAGACTCTTAGGTTCTTATGTCCATTAAAAATGAAGTTCTCTTATCATGTTAGATCCTCCACTTACAAAATTCACCCTTACATGTCTTATTTGGAGTTGATTTATTCACGTTCTACCTTGTGGCCAATAAACTCTTATGTTCCTTAATTGAAGTTGTTGCCTCTTTTATTGCCATGATGTCTTTTCCGTAATTGCTTAACCTTAATAGAAGTTATTGTTGACTTTTTCATAATTGCTTAACCTTAATTGAAATTATTATTGTCTCTTCCGTAATTGCTTAACCTTAACTGAAGTTTTGTTATCCCCTTCATTGTTGACTTATACTCTTGTGGAATCATTGTTACGCATTATCTCTCCCATTTGTTGAGCTATTCTTGTCACGACCTAAACTGGAGGGCCATAATTGGCACTCGGGACATACCTGCCGAGCACCAACGTACATTTTATCTAACCTTTATTATTATCTATAAGGCCCGACGCGATCAACATAAATGGTGGACATGAATCATGAACAACAAACAATGACAGATAATGTCATGAACATAAATAACATGGACCGACAAGGCTGTCATGAAGCGATATATAAGGTACGAGCTGACAAGCTGTAATGAGAGACTATACAAAAAAAGTCAGCCGATAAGGCAATTCAAACTATACTTGAGTCGACACCTGTCTATAAGCCTCTAAAGGAACATAAGTGCTGCAACATTGCCGGAACAGGACCTCGAGATACCCATAATGGCTATAACAAAAGTGCATACCAAGACCGCGGCAAGTCCGGAGAAGGAATCTCGCCAATAACCGCTGAACTGGGCAGCCTATTATGGTAGGGGAGCTATGTCTACCTGTCTATCAGGACCTGCAGCGTCCACAAATAAAAGGGACGTCATTATGAATAAAGTACTAAGCATGTAAGGCAGGAAATCATAAACAAGAACAATAATGTAAGTATGGATAGGGAATATACAACCTGTAACATCTGTGTGCCTTTGAGGGCGACTGACATGAAATGCATAATACATACATACATATATATATATATATATATATACACACACATATATATACACATATATATACTTTTAAAAACATACGCCTATGTGGGCATCATCATCATCATATCGTACCCGACCGTAATAGGCTCGGTAAAAATATACCCGGCCATCATAAGGCTCGGTAGAATCGTACCCAGCCACATGGAGCTCGGTAAAACCCAACTGATCAGTGGTTGCACAATAGGTGTCGTACCCGGCCGACTATAGCATGACTCGATAGAGTAAAATAGGTACATATATATAATGCATGTTGGACTCATTGAAATCATATTTTGAACCTTTCAGAGTGACGTGAGGTCGATAACCTCCGTACACGTTATTAGGACTAACTCTTCGTCATGGATCTTATAAGAATCAGGAAGTACCAACAACATTGATAACATAAGCATAAGAAAAGTAACATCAACATCAATTGTTCCATAAAAAGGGAAACAATGTAAGTACTGCTAGCTTCTAAGAGTGGAGTATCTTTGGAAGCTCGTTCATTATATTATGTACAATCAAATTCGTGCAAAAGAAGAAAAGGGATAGCCTCGCATACCTTGTATATACTGCCCAACCTCAAACTATGCAAATATCATGACTCCTTAGTCTATTATGAGAGAAATGATACTATCGCGTTACCGGTTAAGTGTCATAACTATTATATATCGACCACAATCTATTTTACAATAAAACGGACAACACCTCTTGCCACAAGTAAAAATAATTTCCAATGCTGCCACAAGAACAAGGAAGCGAAACTAGCAATCAATTCAGGTTTTTCGGCACTAGAATCACTTTGGAAGTCTTTAAATCACCTAGGGTCTATATTAAAAACAACCTCCCCCACGAGATGGAACCACAAAAAAATCAGCAACAACAAGAAGAACAAGAAACTTACTAGCGCCACGGGATTCTTAACACTTGATTTGTGTTGTTTGCCCTTTGTTTGGGTCTTGGATCATGAGAGAAACTTGAGAGAGAGTTTTAGGTGTCTAGGGTCTGAATAGAGTGAAAACGAACGAGTTAAAACGGGCTTAAGGCGTCTCATATATATCAATATATCTCAACCGCCTATGTGCGTCCCATAGAGAGCTGCTTGCGCAGTCTCGTGAAAACACAAATATCTCTCTACTCCAACGTCGTACAACAAGCGGTTTATTGCATTGGAAACTAGACTCATAGATCTTCAATTTGGTCGGTAGATCACCTCGTAATTCCATTAAATTGAGAGAAAATCTTAGTAACATTTGACCTTAAGTTTAAGTAAAATTATGAACATAAGTTGCGACAATGTTTGTCGAATTTTGTTTCATAACTCGTTTGAATTCAAGACTTATGATACAGATATTATATGATTCAAATACCTTAAGGTATGACCTCCTGAGAATATTAAGCACCTCTTGATTTACCTGAAAATACGGATTACAACATCCTTGATTCGTTTAACTTCTAATAATTGTTAACCACTCTTATACACCCTTGTATCATTTAAGACCAATAGGATTAACTTCTTATCATCTCAAAGGTAATATCTTCTCGGATTTACGTCGACTAACTTACGACGTGATTTAACATACGCAAATATGGGTTGTAACACCCTCCCCCCCTTAGGAACACTCGTCCTCGAATATAAGGATTTATGGGGAGTCTAACTCATCATGGATTCCGACAAAAATTTTTGGCTGAGTTTCCCCTATAAAATGGACACTAGCTAAACTTGCAAGCAGTTAAACCCAACCTGTAGCCTCACAAGCTATACAAAGCATTATGGATATGTACATTATCTGCATATCACCATTTTGTATTAGGGAGAGTATTCTCAAGTTATTGCTTACCTCATAAAGCTGTTTCAGCTTCCATTGCGTCCTGCGTTCCCCCGGCATCCTTGTTATCTTCAATCTGTAATAGGTAAGGGTATTTAGACTTCATCTCCTCTTCTACTTCCCATGTCATTTCTTCTATATTCTTTTTCCTTCACAATACTTTGGCGGAAGCTACATCCTTTGTTCTCAGCTTGCGGACTTGTTGATCTAATATAGCCACTGGCACTTCTTCATGTGATAGATCTTTCGTAACTCGTACATATTTGATAGAGATGACTTGAGAAGGGTCTCCAATTCATTTCCTCAACATAGATAGATGGAAAATTAGGTAAACAAATTTCAATTCGCATTGCAATTCTAACTCATAAGCAACCTGTCCAATTCGTCGAAGAATCTTGTACGACCTAATATACTGCGAACTCGGCTTATCCTTCTTCCCAAAACACATAACACCCTTCATCAGTGAGATCCTGAGGAAAATCCAATCACCAACCTCAAACTCTAGATCACGACGTCAGACATCGGAATAAGACTTTTGCCTGCTTTGAACCGTCCTCAGTCATTGTTGCATCACTTTGACCTTCTCAATGGCTTGGTGAATCAAATCTGGCCCATATAGTTCTATTTCACCGACTTCGAACCATCCAACTTGTGATCTACATCTCCTCCCGTATAGTGCCTCGTACGGGGCAATTTTACTACTGGAATTGTAGCTATTATTGTAGGTGAATTCTATAAGTGGCAGATGGTCATACCAATTCCCCTTGAAATCTAGAACACATGCTCATAAAATATCTTTGAGCGTCTGGATGGTACGTTCAGCCTGTCCGTCAGTCTGCGAATGGAATGCAGTGCTGAGGTTCACTTGTGTTCCTAAACACTTCTGAAAAGACTTCCAAAAGTTAGCGTAAATTGAGCTCCTCGGTCTGATATAATAGATACCGGCACACCATGAAGCCTAACAATCTCCTTGATATACAACCTCGTATAATCTTCAGCCGTATAAGTTGTCTTAACTGGCAGTAAACGGGCAGATTTTGTAAGTCAATCAACTATCACCCAGATTAAGTCAAACTTATGATAAGAGCGAGGTAATCCAATAATTGATCACCTCCCATTTCTAGGTCGGAATCTTTGTATTCTGAATCAATCCATCGGATTTCTGATGCTCGATCTTTACTTGTTGAAAATTAGGACATTGGGCTACAAATTCTTCAATAGACTTCTTCATGTTATCCCACCAATATAGCTCTTTAAAGTCATGATACATCTTTGTCAAACCTGGATGCATGGAATATCAGGATTGATAAATCTCAATCATAATCTTCTCTCGTAACCTTCCCACATTAGGCACACATAATTGGCCCTGGTATCTCAGTGCCCCATCTCCTCCAATCTCAAAAGCTGTAATCTTACGCTACTGAATGCCCTCTCTCAAACGTACTAACGTAGGATCTTTATATTGCCGTGCTTTTACCTCGGCTACCAAAGATGATTCTGCTGTATTCTGTACAGTAACACCTCCATCATCGGAGTCTAACAATCTAATTCTCATATTGGCCAGCTGATGAAGCTCTTTAGTCAACCCTTTTCTACCTGCCTCAATGTGTACTAAGCTTCCTGTTGACTTACGGCTGAGAGAGTCTACCATAACATTGGCTTTATCGGGATGGTACAATATCTCGACATCGTAGTCTTTTAGTAATTCAAGCCACCTAGGCTGCCTCAAATTCAACTCCTTCTGCTTGAAGATGTACTGTAAACTCCTATGATCTGTGTAGATGTCAACATGGATGTTGTATAAGTAATGCCACCATATCTTCAAAGCATATATAACTGCAGCCAATTCCAAATCATGAGTCACGTAATTCATTTCATGTTTCTTCAATTGTCTCGATGCATAAGCAATCACCTTCCCACGTTGCATCAATACGCACCGCAAACCTATACCCGAGGCATCACAATATACCACATAACCTTCTGCTCCTTCTGGGAGAGTGAGCACTGGCGCTGATGTCAATCGTTTCTTTAGCTCCTGAAAGCTACGTTCACAAGCATCAGATCACTAGAACTTGGTAGCTTTCTATGTTAACTTAGTCAATTGTGTTGATATAGAGGAAAACCCTTCGAAAAACTGCCTATAATATCCTACTAGCCCCAGCAAGCTACAAAGATCTGACAATGTTATAAGTCTCGGCCAATTCTTCACTGCATCGATCTTCTGAGTGTCGACGCTGATACCCTCGTCAGATATCACATGGCCAAGGAATGCTACTGAGTTTAGCAAGAATTCACATTTGGAGAGCTTAGCATATAACTTACAATCCTGAAGGGTCTTTACTAATTTACGCAAGTGGCCCGCATGTTCCTCTCCGAACGACAATACACCAGAATGTCATCAATGAATATGATCACGAACACGTCAAGATAGGGTGTGAAGACACTATTCATGAGATCCATAAAAGCTGCTGGGGCATTTGTTAGCCCGAACGACATCACCAAGAACTCAAAGTGCCCAAATCTTGTTCGAAAGGCCGTCTTCGGAATATCCTTCTCCTTAACCTTCACCTGATGATACCTTGAACATAACTCAATCTTGGAGAAATACTTGGCACCCTGGAGTTGGTCAAACAGGTCGTCAATCCTTGGAAATGGATACTTGTTCTTTATAGTAACCTTATTTAACTGTCGATAATCGATACACATCCTTAACGACCCGTCTTTCTTGCGCACGAACAAGACTGGCACACCCCAAGGTAAAGTGCTAGGCCTAATGAAGCCCTTATCCAACAAGTCCTTCAACTGCGCCTTCAACTCTCGCAACTCTTCGGGGCTATCCAGTATGGAGGGATAGAGATCGGTTGAGTGTCAGGCAACACATCAATGCTAAACTCAATCTCCCTTTCAGGAGGAAGGCCTGGGAGTTCATATGGGAAAACGTCTGGAAATTCATTGACCACGGGGATTGATTGTAGAGTAGGAAACTTCTCCGCATCCCTAACGCAAACGAAATGATAAATGTAACATTTTGAGATCATCTTCCTTGCCATAAGATAGGAATAATAAACCTACCTTTTGGCGTACCAATGTTCCCCTTCCATTAAATGACGGGTCATTGGGAAACTGAAACCTAACCATCTTAGTGGATACCGCAAGTGGTTTACTTATCAATTCAGGTTCAACGCCAAACTTATTAGCAACAAAGGGTGTAACATATGATAATGTAGATCCCGGACTAATCAGTGCATATACATCATAAGAAAACACAGACAATATACCTGTAATAACATCCGGAGATGACTCAAGATCCTGTCAACCTACTAAAGCATAGGTTCGATTTTGAGTACTTTTCGAACTCGACACTGCACTTCTACTTCTACCACGACCTATCGACTGCTGAAAACCCCGTGCTGGAGGTCGAACTGATGAGGAAGAACCAGACACAAATCCAGTTAGTTGAGCCATACCACCACCTCCTCAATTAGGACAATCCTGCATCATATGGCCAGGCTGTCCGTAAGAATTGCACGCATCAGAACCTCGACGGCACAGTCCAAAGTGGGCCTTGCCGCACTGATCACAATGAGTTGCTAGGGGTCTCGTCTGACTAGTATCCCTATGATATTGCGAGCCTGATGCCCGCGAACTCTGACCTCGACCAGAATAGATAGATCAATCATACTGAGGCCTTTGAAACTGTGGAGGAGCACTAGCTACAGGTGGCGCCGAACTCCCCGATGACTAGGGCCTGATACTACCTCTGAAGTCACCAGAATACCATATGAATCTCTCCCTCTTATGCTGGCCCTTATCCTGCTCCTTATCTGCTCTTTGCCGGCGCTTACGATCCTCTAGTGACTAGGCATAAGCCTGAATACAGGAAGTATCCATGCCCTCTACCAAGGAGGCTGTCGTGCGCTCATTTATCAAATATGGTCACAATCCATTCATGAACATGTTCACCCTATCGCTCATTTCGGCCACTATATGGGGAGCATACCTTGTACTCTTCCACACTCATGTTACCTTGTCGAAGGTTCAAGAACTTATCAGCTCTAGCTCGTCGTATTTCACTGGCATGTAGTGACCAAGAAAGGCCTTAGAAAATTCCTTCTGGAGGAGCGTTGGGACACTAGCGTAACCGATAAGAAGCCAACTCTACTGCCTTAGCATCACTAGCATGCATAACTTGCAGTGTGCGATGAACCTGATCAATAGATGTCTGTGGGTCCTCCTTGGGGTCTGATCCGGTAAATATTGAAGGGTCTAGATTAATAAAATCACGAACTCTAGCACTAATCGGTCTGTCAGCATCATCGATATTCTGCCTTTGAGCCTGAGCAGCTACTAATCTAGTCAACAATTGCACCGCACTCCGCGTATCCTAGTCTGTAGTGCCAGACGTAGGAACTGGAGGTGCTGGGTCCCTCCTTATATCCATTGGAGGGGACAGAGTAGATGAGGTATGAGACGGCATCTCACCCTCACTTTGGCCTGCTCTGGCTGGAGGCACCTGACTG
Organism: Nicotiana obtusifolia; assembly: GCA_002018475.1. Lineage (NCBI taxonomy): Eukaryota > Viridiplantae > Streptophyta > Magnoliopsida > Solanales > Solanaceae > Nicotiana > Nicotiana obtusifolia. Next base: position 20,984 of record MCJB01006558.1, read on the forward strand.
GTACCCTCTCCTGCAGCAGCTGTATCAAGCCATCTACTAATCTCTTGCTTCCTAGTTGAAGGAATCGCTGCAAGAAAACAAGGTGAATATTAGAGATGAACACTTACGACTCAACTCTACGCACGATCTAGATTCAGGAAGAAGGTGACAACCCTAGATGTCATGTAGCCTCCTGATTATAAATATGGTGTGCTACACATCCATAATCAAGACTCTACTAGACATGGCTCATAGCAACCCCTAGGACAGACCTAGCTCTGATACCAAGTTTGTCATGACCCAAACTAGAGGGCCATGACTGGCACCCGGGCCATACCTTCACCAACGTACATTTTATCTAACCTTTCTTATTATCTATAAGGACCGACGATATCAATATAAATGATAGACATGAATCATGAACAATAAAAAATAACATATAATGGCATGAATGTACATAATATGGGCCGGCAAGGCTGTCTGAAGCAATATATAAGGTACGAGCTGACAAGCTGCCATGAGAGACTAAACAACAAAAATCAGCCGACAAGGCAATCCAAACTATATATGAGTCGACAACTGTCTATGAGTCTCTAAAGGAACATAAGTGCTGCAACATTACTAAAACATGGCCTTGACATACCCATAATGTCTAGAACGAAAGTGCATACCAAAGCCACAGCAAGTCTGGAGAAGGGATCTCGCCAATAACCGCTGAACTGGGCAGCCTACTATGGTGGGGGTGCTGCGTCTACCTGTTTATCAGGACCTGCAGCACGACATGCAACGTCCACAAATAAAAGGGACGTCAGTAGGAATAAAGTACCGAGCATGTAGGTAGGAAAGTATAAATAAGAACAGTAATGTAAGCAGGGATAGGGAATATACAACCTGTAACATCTGAGTGCCTCTGAGGGCAACTGACATGAAATATGATACATATATATATATACATATATCATACCCGGCCGTATAGGCTCGATAATGTACCTGACCATCATAAGGCTCGGTAAAACCCAATTGATCAGTGGTTGCACAATAGGTGCCGTACTCGGCCGACTATAGCGCGGCTCGGTAGAGTAAAATAGGTACATATATGTAATGCATGTTGGACTCATTGGAAATTCTTAACCTTTTAAAGTGACGTAAGGTCGCTAACCTCCGTACATGTTATTAAGACTAACTCTTCGTCATGGATCTTATAAGAACCAGGAAGTACCAAAAACATTGACAACATAAGCATAAGAGAAGTAACATCAACATCAATCCTTTCATAAGAAGGGAAACAATGTAAGTACTGCTAGCTTCTAAGAGTGGAGTATCTTTGGAAGCTCGTTCATTACATTATGTATAATCGGAGTTGTGCAAAAGAAGGAAAGGGATAGCCTTACATACCTTGTATATACTGCCCAACCTCAAGCTATGCAAATGTCACGACTCCTTAGTCTACAATAATAGAAATGACACTATCGTTTTATCATTTAAGCGTCGTAACTATTATATATCGACCGTAACCTATTTTACGATGAAACGGACAGCACCACCCCTATTTATATGACTTCCAAAAAGTTTAAACAATCACCAAAATGTTCAAACAACATTAATAATAATCATATTAAGCCTCCCAAAACAGTCCACCAACCAACAACATTACTAGCAAGCCTTTCGATAGATATCTCACAAGTTCTAACTTCAACGACTTAGCCACAACTTGGATAATCTTAAATACCTGTAGAGTAAGAGGTTAATTACCTTTAAACATATAGAAAAAATCCAATTTGACCTTACGTCACCACGAAATATCCTTCCAACGCTGCCACAAGAACAAGGAAGCGTAACTAAAAATCAATTCGGATTTTTCGGCACAAGAATAACTTTAGAAGAATTGAAATCACCTAGGTTTGATATTAAAAACTTGAGAGAGTATTTTAAAGAACTTAAACCACTTAAAACGACCCCCCTCACGAGCTGGAACCACACAAAAATCAGCAACAACAAGAAAAACAAGAAACTTACTAGCGTCACGGGACTCCCGACACTTGATTTGTGTTGTTTGCCCTTATTTTTGGGTCTTGGATTATGAGAGAACCTTGAGAGAGAGTTTTTAGGTGTCCAGGGTCTGAAGAGAGTGAAAATTAATGATTTAAAACGGGCTTAAGGCGTCTCATATATATCAATATATCTCAACCGCCTACGTGGGTCCCATTGAGAGCTGCTTGCGCAGTCTTGTAAAAACGCGAATATCTCTCTACTCCGGCGTCATATCGATGAATGGTTTAATGCGTCAGAAACTAGACTCATAGATTTTCAATTTTGTGGGTAAATCCTCCCATAATTCCAAGTAAATTGGGAAAAAAACTCAGTGACATTTGACCTAAAGTTTGAGTAAAATTATGAACATAAGTTGCGAAAATTTTTGTCGACTTTAGTTTCATAATTCGTTTGACTTCAAAACTTATGATACGGATATTATATGATTAAAATACCTTAAAATACAACCTCCTGAGAATATTAAGCACCTCTAGTTTTATCCGAAAATACGGGTTACAACATCCTTGATTTGTTTAACTTCTAATACTTGTTATCCACTCTTATACACCTTTTTATCATTTAAGACCAATAGGATTAAATTCTTACCATCTCAAAGATAATCTCTTCTTGGATTTACGTCGACCAACTTATGGTGTAATCTAACATACGCGGATATGGGTTGTAACAATTCTCGTGGAAACCATTATTACATGTGTGTCTTTCATTGTGAGCTTGTTCTTTTGTTTATTTGTGTTCTATAGTTCTTGTATTTATTTACTTGATGTACTCTCATGTTATTGTTGTTGTTGTTGTTGTTGTTGTACTAAGTGTGTTGAGCCGAGGGCTATACGTGGTTGTGGTTTTGAAATTGTTGAGGAAAGGTTGGGGCATATGGGCATATGTGATGAAAGACCTTATATTGCATTGTTATGTTTGTGGCACACGTGACATTGTTGAGAGGATTGTCGAGGTGTTCGCATGTGAGTTGTTCGTGCTATTGCTATTATTGATATTTGCACATGAGACGAGACAAGGGATATATATGTGGGATTGTGCAGGTGGTGAGACAAGGTGGGAATATTATTATGCGCGTGCGGCAAGACAAGGCGGGCATTTACTTCATTATTGCACACGAGGCGAGACAAGGTGGGCTATATCAGGAAATGATTTGAGATGACTTATGATGGCCGAGGGCATTGTTATTGACGATATTTGTGTAGTGGTGTGCTAACTTGTGTAATACATTGTACGTTTTGTGGTTATTGGTTCCTATGTGCCATTCGTTGTCACATTTTGTGGTGATTGGTTCCTATGTGCCGTTCGTTGTCTTTATACTTACTTGTTGACTTGAGTTGTGATAGAACACTTGCACAAGCATACACGTAATTAATCATCCATTTCGGTTTAAGAAGATGAATCCTGATGATATTGACCATTTATATGTACTCTCGTTTACTTGCTCAACTTCTGGACGGGTTCGAGAGTTTGGTTCGACTGAGACGGATGTCTTATCGGGTTCAGAAGGGGATGGGAATGCAAATTTGGATGCCTTATATCGTACGATAAAGAAGAGAATTTTTACAAAGCCCTAGAGCTAGAGCTTGTTGAGAAAGTAGCTTTGAAGATGGGCCTCCTATGGGAAATAGGGAAGTTTAAAGCGATAACAAAGGCCTTAAGGAATAGGATCTCTTTCTGCGTCTACTGATGCTTTTGAAAAATGTCTTTGGTTTGGCTTGTTTAATTGATTCGTACGTAATCCTAGAGCTTCATACGTGGGATTTATTTGACAAAGGAAAGTCAAGAGAAAAGGTGGTAGCTATTCTAGCATAAAGAAATTAAGTCTATATACCACGTTCAAATTACTGATCGATAAAATTCAATAAAATCCATATCTGTAAAATAAAGACAAGGGGAAATTCTTTTATGGTAAAAGATTCTGTCATTTCAGTTATTTCTCAAGAAGAAAAGAGAGGATCTGTTGAATTTCAAGTATTCAGTTTCACTAATAAGATACGGAGACTTACTTCACATTTAGAATTGAGAGGATCGGTTGCGAATCGTAATGTGGGCAGTAGATACCAAGAGATTAAGGTTCATGAATTGGGATCCATGAAATGTGAATATGAGGTGAAGTACCTCGGGAAAATCCTTGATCAAATCTTGTGTGGAAGCGGTTTCTCTTATTGAGTTGTTACTTATTTTCTTTACTTGGTTTCGCCGGACTTAAACTGTATACAGCTTACTCCGCGGTATTATTACTTGTTGTGTCTCGGTGCTAATTTTTGCTCTTAGTTTCCTATTACAAGCATTGTTTTGTTATTGTTATCACGCTTAACTTTATATTGGTATTGTCCCCTGTTAGTTTCACATTTATAATTGTATAGGTTATTATTTTTAGTAGGTGTCTTGACTGATCCTCATCACTACCCCACAGAGATTAGTCATGATACTTAGTGGGTACCGCTTTGGTGTACTCATACTACGCTTTCTGCACATTTTTGTACAGATTCAGGTACTTCGGAGTTGGTTGATCGCTAGCTAGCTGTTCGGCTTTTGCTGTGGAGACTCAAGGTATACTTGCCGTCACGTTCGCAGGCCTCGATGTCACCTTCTGATATTGTACTTATACTATCTATTTCTATTTCAGAAAATTTGTACTTAGAAGATTTTTCCAAGTAAACTCAATAGAGCTTATGACTTGTACTACCGATTTTGGGATTGTAGGCTTTGTATAAAAATGTTTTGTCTCATATTTAATATTCTGATATTGTGGAGACGAGTGGGGTTGCTTTTACTATGTTCCAGCTTAAGAGAGCGGCATATCAGTGATGGCGAGCATATGAGTTGGGTAGCCTGGCCGATGCAGCTTCAATTTTATGGACTCCATTTTCAGAGATGTTCTTGAGAGAGTTTGTTCCCTAGACTCTTTTGGATGCATGGCATGTGGATTTTGACCAATTGCGCCAGGGCACTATGTCGGTGTCAGAGTATGCAATTAGATTTAGTGATTTGTCCAGAAATGCACCTGCTTTGGTTTCTACGGTTAGAGAGCGAGTCCGCAGATTCATTAAGAGGCTCAGTCATAGGTATCCGACTCAGCATGGCTCGGGAGTTGGAGAGGGATGTTCCGTTCCAATAGGTGGTAAAGACCACTCGCAGATTATAGGGCATATGGGTACAGGAGGGAGAGGTCAGAGAGGCTAAGAGGCCTCGGAGATCTGGAGGACCTACTGGTCCCTATTTTCGAGGCAGGGTACTACATGGTAGAGGTTTTGTGGGTCAGCCAGTTCAGTTTGCACTTCAGGCTTCGCACGGTGTTTCAGATACCCATGGGTCTCAGGGTACCCGCACCGGATAGCTTCCACAGCCAAGCTAGCGGAGGGGTTGCTTTGAGTGTGGAGATACCTACCACATGGTGAGAGATCATCCTAGACTCCGCACAGATATGTCAAAGTGGGGTACTCAAGCTATGAGTTTTGCTCTAGTTGCTATTATCCCTGCACCGCTAGCGAGGTGTGTAGCTCAAGCGGGTAGAGGGCGCCCAAGAGGGGGAGGCCCGGCCCGTTGATATGCTTTCTATGGTAGGGCCGAGGTCGCTGCACCAGATGATGTCGTTACAGGTATGGTTTCGATTTGTTATAGAGAAGCATCATTCTTGTTGCGATTCAATTCTGCTTATCAGAGTGAGTCCTCTTATCTTGCTTCATATATGGGTGAGTTTTGTGATTTTGTACGATGCTTATGTGTTTGTCTCTGTTGGGAGATTTTATAGAGGTAGCCCTTGTACATCGTTTGTTTTATCCACTATTGAGAGCAATGAGACTAGATATGACTTTTTGTCGCTAGTGCCCAGGTGGCATTAGATGTGACTTGTTGATTTAGGTGAATGGTTATGAGATCGTCATGTTTCTTGCATCGTTGTCAGTGTTGTGAAGGTCTGGAATGAGGTTTTAGCTGAGATTAGGTTATTCATCGGTGTTGTATTTGATTATGGACAGCTATTGTGGCTAGATTTATTGTTACGGGCATATGTGTGATATGTTATGTCGTGTGGGTGTATATTGTGGGTGTAGGCATGATTTGTTGCAGCTGGTTAAGGCCGATATCGTGTGTTGATGTGAGAATTGGGTCTTTTGGAAATGATCGGATGGTGAGAAATTTGGTTCTAAGGTTATCAATGTGAGTGGAAGGAATAATTTTCAGTAGGGATAGTGTCGTCGGGCCTATGTGGATTGGGTGACGTGGTATCACCCACAAGTATATGTATAGTGAGTACATTCAACGATTTGATGATTTCGGAATGGTTCTTGGTACGTTCGAGGACGAACGTTTGTTTAAGAGGGGGAGGATGTAATAACCTAACCGGTCATTTTGAGAATTAGCGTCGCGTTCGGTGTCTTAAGGTCTCGAGAAGCTTCGTATTATGTATTATCACTTGCGTGTGTGGCCAAGTTCGGATTTTGGACGATTCATGATTGATTTGTAAGAATAACTCTTGTTTTAGAAGCTTAAGTGAAAAGAGTTGACCGGAGTTTAGACTTTTTGTGTAGATGACTCAAGAATGGTATTTTGATGATTCCAATAGCTCCGTATGGTGATTTTGGGCTTAGACGTGTGTCTAGATTCGGATTTGGAGGTCCATAGGTTAATTCGATGCATTTCAGGAAAAATTGGAAAGTTGAAGGTTTGAAAGGTTGAGAGGTTTGATTGGGAGTTGACTTTGTTGATACTGGGCTTGGGTTGTGATTTTGAGAGTTGGATTAGGTCTTTTATATCATTTAAAACTTGCATGCAAAATTTGAAGTCATTCCGGGTTGATTTGATATGTTTCGGCGCGAGTTGTAGAAGTTGAAAGTTCATAGTTCATTAAGTTCGATTCAAGGTGCGCTTCATAGTTTTGATGTTGATTGATGTGATTTGAGGCCTTGAGCAGGTCTGCGTTATGTTATGAAACTTGTTCGTATGTTTTCGACGGGGTCCTGGGGGAACTCGGGTGTGTTCCAGATGGGCTACGGGCCGTTTTCTCCTATTTTGGACTACTGATTGCTAGTGTCTGATGTTCTTCTCTAAGATCGTGAAGGTGTAGCCGCGATCGTGAAGGCTGTTTGGTGACTAGTCCTTTTTCCTTCTTCGCAATCGCGTGCGTGTGAGTGTTGTTATTTAACATTCGCATTTGTTCTTTCGTGTTCACGTAGTGTTTACCATGCTGGGGAAGCAAAGGCTTTTGTTCTTTGCGTTCACGTAGAATGGCTCGTGATCACGATGACTGAGTCAGTGATAAACCGCGTTCATATTCCTTCTTCCGCGTTCGCGTAGTGCCTTTCGTAGGGGAGTATTATTTCTTCTTCGAGTTCGCTTCTCCCTTTTCGCGTTCGCGTAGCACATTCTCGGCAGCTAAGGATTTTCTTCTTCGCGATCGTACGAATTTCTGCAATCGTGATGTATAATGCCTGGGCTGCAGAATATTAATTCCCAAATCGAGGGTTTGTTCCATTTATTATCTTTTGAGCTAGAGACCTCGGATTTGAGCGATTTTTGAAGAGTTCTTCAAGTGTTGGACTGGGGTAAGTGTTCTTTACCCGGATTAGATTATATTTCATAATTCTATCATTTTTTTCATTGTTTAATTAGTGTTTTGGGTTGATAAATTTGGGAAAAATTGTAGAAACTTCCAAAACTTTAATTTGAGGATTTGACGGTCGAGTTGTAATCGGATTTGAGTAATTTTGGTATGGTTGGACTCGTGGTTGAATGTGTGTTCGAATTTTGTAATTTTGGTCGGGTTCCGTGATGCGCCCTTGGGGTTAACTAATTGAGTTGACTTTTTATTTTCTTTCAAGAGCGAAGTTTTATTGTCCGGAATTGTTTCATATGATTTTTATTTATGATACTAAGTTATTTTCGCTCGATTTGAGCCGCTCCGAGGTTGTTTCACATGAGAAGGTCATTTTAGAGTATCAGTCTAGTTTTTTTGAGGTAAGTATGTTGCCTAACCTTGTGTAGGGGAATTACCCCTTAGTATTTGAGTCATTTGTGCTAATTGTGTTATATGAAGGCCGTGTACGCGAGGTGACGGGAACATACTCGGGCTTATTTGTGGGAATTTGACCGTTTTAGGCTCTTAGGTTCTTATGCCCATTAAAAATGAAGTTGTCTTATCATTTTAAATCCTCCACTTATTAAATTCACCTTACGGTCTTATTTGGAGTTGATTGATTCAAGTTCTACCCTTGTGGACAATAAACTTTTATGTGCCTTAATTGAAGTTGTCGCCTCTTTTATTGTCATGCTGTCCTTTCCGTAATTGCTTAATCTTAATTGAAGTTATTGTTGTCTTTTCCGTAATTGCTTAACCTTAATTGAAGTTATTATTATCTCTTCCTTAACTGCTTAACCTTAATTGATGTTTTGTTATCCCCTTCATTGTTGACTTATACTTTTGTGGAATGACTGTTACGGCATTATCTCTCCCATTTGTTGAGCTATTCTTGTGGAAACCATTGATACCTGTGTTTCTTTCATTGTGAGCTCGTTCTTCCATTTATTTGTGTTCTGTAGTTCTTGTGTTGATTTACTTGTCGTACTCTCGTGTTATTGTTGTTATCGTTGTTATTGTACTCAGTTTTGTTCTGCCGAGGGCTATGCATGTGTGGTACTGAAATTGTTGAGGAAAGGTTGTGGCATATGGGAACATGTGGTGAAAGACCTTATATTGTATTATTGTGTTAGTGGCACACATGGCATTGTTGAGAGAATTGTCGAGGTGACCGCACGTGAGTTGTCCGTGCTATTGCTATTATTGCTATTTGCACATGCGGCGAGACAAGGCGGGCTATATATGTGGGATTGCGCATGTGGTGAGACAAGGTGGGAATATTATTATGCGCGTGCAGCGAAACAAGGCAGGCATTTACTTCGTTGTTGCACAGGTGGCGAGACAAGGTGGGCTATGTCGGGGAATGATTTGTGATGACTTGTGATGGCCCGGGGGCATTGTTATTGACGATATTTCTGTTGTGGTGTTCCTACTTGTGTGAGCTATACATTGTACATTTTGTGGTGATTGGTTCCTATGTGCCATTCGTTGTCTGTACTCTTACTTATTGACTTGAGTTGTGATAGAACACTTGCACAAGCATACACGTAATTAATCACCCATTTCTGTTTAAGAAGATGAATCCTGACGATATTGACCATTTATATGTACTCTCATTTACTTGCCTTCTGTGTGAGAGTTATCCTATTGGCACATGAGTTGTCCGTGCAGTCACGAGTCATTGTTATTGTCACGACCCCAATTTTCCTCCGTAGGATGTCCCTCAATTAAGGTTAAGCAACTACGGGAAAGACAATAAGGCAATAAAGAGGCAACAATTTCAATTAAGGCACATAACAGTTTAATTGGCAACAAGGGTAGAACATGAATCAATCAATTCCACATAAGACTGCAAGGGTGAATTTAGTAAATGGAGGATTTAACATGCTAAAACAACTTCACATCTAATGAACATAAGAACCTAAGAGCCCTAAACGGTCAAACATCCACAAATAAACCCGAGTACATACTCGTCACCTCGCGTACACGACCTTCATATGACACAATTAGCACAAATGACTCAAATCCTAAGGGGTAGTTCCCACACAAAGTTAGAAAAGATACTTACACAGAAGAAGCTATATTGATACTCTAAAATGACCTCATCGAGTGAAACAACTTCCGTATTGCTCAAATCTAACGAAAATAACTTCAAATCGTAAATAAAACTCATACGAAATAATTCCGAATAATAAAGTTTTGTCTTTAATTAAAACTAAAAAGATAACCCCGGGTCCGCTTTTCGGAACCCAATAAAATTCATAAAATTCGAATACCCATTTCGGTATGAGTCCAACCATACCAAAATTATCAAATTCCGATATCAAATCGCCTTTCAATTCCTCATTTTACATTTTTGAAAGATTTTATAAAATTTCCATCTTCTTTTATTCAATTCACCAATATAATGATACAAACAAAGATAAAGTCATGAAATAAAACCAAATCTGGGTAGAGATCACTTACCCCAAACAACCACGTGAAGAACCCCTCAAAAATCGTCCAAATCCGAAGTCTACAACTCAAAATATGATAAAAATGGTGAAATCCTCGTTTTTAGAAACCTCTCCAGGCAAGTCGCATTTGACACCCGAGATTTATAAATTGCATTAGACACTTGAGAATCATAAATCGCATTTGAGACCTGAGACTTATAAAGACATATAAATCGCATTTGACACCTGCGATTTGCCTCTATTCCCTCAAACACCAAAAAAAACAACAGTCTTTTCCGACACAAAAATGGACATAACTCTCTCATACGACCTCGGAATGCGACGATTCTTGTTGCTACAATTTTGTAATTATGATACGGATGTGATGGTTCAATCTAATCACTCGTTTTCACAATATGGTACCTTTTATGCCAAAATAAACGACGCTGAAACATCAAATAAGAGCGCGGCACAATCCAAACCCATCTTAAACTCACCCGAGCCCCATAGGATCCCAACCAAGTATACTAACAAGTCTCAAAACATGATACAAACTTGCTTGAAGCCTCAAATTGCCTGTAACAGCACTAGAATCACGAATCGCGCATCGATTCAAGCCTAAGAAACTTATGAACTTCTGAATTCCAAAACTAATGCCAATTCATACCAAACCAACTCCGATTGACTTCAAATTTTGCACACAAGTCATAAATGACAGTACGTATCTATTCCAACTTCCAGAATCGGGATCCGACCCCGACATCAATAAAGTCAACTGCCGTCCAAGCTTTCCAAAATCTTCAATTTTCCAACTTTCGCCAAGTCATGCCGAAACGACCTACGGACTTCCAAATCAACATCCGGACATGCTCCTAAGACCAAAATCACCATATGGAGATATTGGAACCATCAAAATGCTATTTCGGAGTCGTCTACCCAAAAGTCAAACTCCGGTCAACTCTTACCACTTAAGCTTCTAAAACAAGAATCTTTCTCCAAATCAATCCTGAATTATCGGAAATCCGAACTCGACCACGCATGCACGTCATAAAACATAATATGAAGCTGCTCGAGACCTTAAACCACCGAACAGAACACTAATTCTCAAAATGACCGGTCGGGTCGTTACATTCTCCCTCTCTTATACAAACGTTCGTCCTCGAACGTGCCAAGGACTGTTCCGAGGTCATCAAATCACTGAGTGTACTTACCAACATATTCTCACAAGTGATTCATTCCAATTCACATAAGCTCGACAACACTATCTCAATTGAAGATTATTTCTTCTACCCACACTGATAAACCTTAGAACCAAATTTCTCACCATCCGATCATTACCAAAAGACCCGATACCCACATCAATACGCGGTATCAGCCTCAACCAGCTGTAACAACTCATGCCTACACTCACACGGTACAACCACACATCATAACACATCACGCATATTCCCATAACAATATCACTTATCACAACAGCTGCCTATAATCAAATACAACACCGACAATTAGCCTAATCTCAGTTAAAACCTTGTTTCAAACCTTCATAACACGGGCAACAATGCAAGAGACATAGAGACCTCATAACTATTCTCCCGAATCAACAAGCCACATTTAACGCCACCTAGGCACACACCTCGCAAGCTAAACCCCAACAAGCACAATGTGTCTATGACTAAATATGCAAAGAGAAACACATAAGAGAAAACTATCAAACAAGCCCGACAGGAACAACTCCCTATCAGCTGCATACTATGAATTAATTCCACAAGGGAGAATCAAGTATATGAACAAATCATATGGATCTCATCCTAATATAACTCCACAGCGACTGGTAGCCCGGTTCAAACATATCAATTCAAATAAAGGTGCGAGGATCCCATCATTAGCTCTGAATCACAAGTAGAATACACATCATACCAACCAGAGCCTCCCACTAATTCAATTTCCACTAAAGAAGTCACAACTCATCCTGAACTCCCACACCGGTAGAGATCTAAATCACAAATCGCAACCAACCACCCAGAAATCACATCAAAACCTATTGTAATGGATAACATAAGTCATTTCTAAGCTCATAGCTCTCAATAATAAATAAAACAAAATGATAGACACAATACAAAATCATGAGGCTCACCCATATGTGAAGCATGATAGGAGGACTCACCTCGATAAGCAGTACCGATTCAAAATATGAATAGTGCTCCTTTGCAACAAATCGAAACCATACCTGTAACGACACCATATGGTGTAGCGGCCTCAGCATACTATAGAAAGCACTCCAACGGGTCGGGCCTCCCCCTCTAACCGCCTGTCCTCTACCCCTAACTGTTGTGCAGGTAGAATAGCAACTGGAATGGAACTTATAGCCTGAATACTCTATTGTGACACACCTATCCGAAATCTGGGATGATCTCTCACCATGTGGCTGGTATCTCCACACTTAAAGCAACCTCTCCGCTGACGTGGCTATGGAAGCTGTCCGGTACGAGTACTCTAAGACCCATAGGTATCTTAAACACCGCGCAAGCGTGAAATGCAAACTGGACTGGTTGACCCAAAAAACCTCTACCATAGCTTGCTCTGCCCCCATAATAGGGACCAGTAGATCCTCCCGGTCTACGAGGCCTCTTAGCCTCCTTGTCCTCTCTCTCCTGACCCTGCATGCCCTCTATTCGAAGAATGATCTCTACCACCTGCTGAAATGGAACGTCTGATTCCAGTTCCCGAGCCACGCCTGAACCGGATATCATGATTAAGCCCCTTAATGAACCTGCGAACTCACTCTCTAACTGTAGAAACCAAAGCAGGTGCATGTCTGGACAAATCACTGAATCTAACGACATACTCTAACACTAACATAGTGCCCTGGCACAACTGCTCAAACTTCGAGCGCCATGCATCCCGAAGAGTCTAGGGAACAAACTCTCTCAAGAACATCTCTGAGAATTGAGTCCATGAAAGTGAAGCTGCATCGGCGGGGCTACCCAACTCGTACTCTCATCACCATTGATATGTCGCTCCCTTAAGCTGGAACGTAGTAAAAGCAACCCCACTCATCTCCGTAATACCCATAGTGCGCTGAACTGGAACAACAGGTTGTGCTGGTATGACCCCTGGAACCTGACCAATGTGATTGCTACTCTGGAGTACGGGCAGCGGGAGTCTGAGCTCCTCCCCGATTTGTGAAGTAGCTGGTGCAACCGGAATCAACCTCGCCTGAGACAATGTGTCAAACATTCTCAGGAACTGTGCTAAAGTCTCCTGAAGTTCGGGGTAGCAACAGGCACCTCCGGTGCCTGCCCCAGCCGGAGCTACTGGTGGTTCCTTAACTGCTTCTCTACCAGGTGCTCTAGCGTGCTCTTCTTCGACCTCTGCCTCTGTCTCTGCCCTGTCCCATAGCAACACCGGCTCTGAGGGCAGCGTCATCAGTGACTGCAGCTCGTGTTCTCACCATCTGTGAGAGAATAGAATGACAAATCTCAAACTCGATATCAATAAACTCGCACTATAGGAATGAAAAAAGTGAAGTCTTCCTAATAGTTTCGTAGCCTCTCGAAGATAAGTACAGACGTCTCCGTACCGATCCGCAAGACTCTACTAAACTCGCTTATGACTCATAGTACCTATGAACCTAGAGCTCTGATACCAACTTGTCACGTCCCTAGTTTCCCTCCGCAGGATATCGTGATGGAACCTAGTCTTAGGGACTAGGTAAGCCTATCACTTACTGAATTAATGGCAAACTCAACCAAAAACTATTGAACATGAACAGAAATTTTCTATCAAAGCTTACAATCCCAAAACCGGTAGTACAAGTTATAAGCTCTACTAAGTTTACTAGAAAGTCTTCTAAGTACAACTATTTCGGAATAGAAATAAACAATACAAGTACAATATCAGAAGGTGACTCCGAGGCCTGCGAACGTGACGACAGGTATACGTTGAGTCTCCACAGCAAAATCCGAACAGCTAGCTAATGAACAACCAACTCCGTAGTACCTGGATCTGCACAAAAATGTGCAGAAAGCGTAGCATGAGTACACCACAGTGGTACCTAGTAAGTATCAAGACTAACCACGGTGAAGTAGTAACAATGGATAGTCAAGACACCTACTAGATCAAATAATTTGTACTAGTATGAATGTGAAACTAACAGGGAACAATGTCTGAATAAAACTAAGCATGATAACAATATCAAACGGTGCTTGTAATAGGAAACTAAGAGCAATAATTAGCAGCAGGGAAACAAACAGGTATAACGCAATGGAGCAAGCTGAATACAGTTAAAGTCTGGTGAAGCCAAGTAGAGGGAACAAGTAATAATTCAATAACCGCACGGACGACTAACTTGCCAAGAGAGTGACAATATCAAATATCCGCACGGACAACACACGTGCCAATAATAATAATGATTCATGACCACACGGACAACTCACATGCTAATAGAACAACTCTCACACAGCAGGCAAGTAAATGGGAGTACATGTAAATGGTCAATAATATCAGGATTCATCTTCTTAAACCGATATGGTGATTAATTACGTGTATGCTTGTGCAAGTGTTCTATCCTAATTCAAGTCAACAAGTAAGAGTAGAGACTTATAAATCGCATTTGACACCTGCGATTTGCATATGTTCCCTCAAACACCAAAAAACAACAGTCTTTCCCAAAACGAAAATGGGCATAACTCTCTCATACGACCTCGGAATGCGACGATTCTTATTGCTATCGTTCTGTAATTACGATACGAATATGATGGTTCAATAGAATCACAAATCAAAGGTTTTTTGCACAATGTGATACCCTTTATGCTAAAAGAAACGACGCTGAAACATCAATAAGAGCGCGGCACAATCCAAACCTATCTGAAACTCACCCGAGCCCTATGGGACCCCAACCAAGTATACTAACAAGTCCCAAAACATGATATGAACTTGATCGAAGCATCAAATTGCCTCTAACAACACTAGAATCATGAATCGCGCATCGATTCAAGCCTAAGAAACTTATGAACTTTCGAATTCCAAAACTAATGTTGATTCATACCAAACCAACTCCGATTGACTTTAAATTTTTCACACAAGTTATAAATGATAGTACGGACCTATTCCAACTTTCGGAACCGGGATTCGACCCCGACATAAAGTTAACACCCGGTTACACTTTCCAATCTTCCATTTTTTCAACTTTCGCCAATTCATGCCAAAACGACCTACCGACCTCCAAATCAATATCCGGACACGCTCCTAAGACTAAGATTATCATACGGAGCTATTGGAACTATCAACACGCCATTTTCTAGTAAACGCAGTAGAGCTTATGACTTGTACTACCGGTTTTGGGATTGTTGGCTTTGTATAGAAAAATTTCTGTCTCATATTTAATATTTGTTGGTTGAGTTTGCCATTAATTCAGTAAGTATTAGGTTTACCTAGTCCCTAAGACTAGTTGTCATCACGACATCCTACGGAAAAAAATTTGGAGTCGTGATAATAACAAAGATAATAAATTTTCATAAAGCAAATATTATTAATTAATAAGCCATAACAAAAATTAACATACTCTAAAAATACTATATAGGTCATGCTAAAATAAGTATAGCTAAGAAGTACTATTAGTTACATAATTAAGTACTAAAAAAAAAAGATAAACTAAGTTATGCATTTTTAGTATAAACCAATATAAAACTAAACAATAGATATCCAACACTATCATCCTTCCTAGTGTTAAATTGAATTTCTTTTGTTAGCATTAGTATTGGTTTAAACTTTGTTTGAGTTACTACATTTATGGGCTATAAAATTATTTACCATTCAAGAATGTTAAGTCCAAACTTGAAATAATATGTTAAAGATAAAACTGTGAAAAAGTTTAAGAAATATTTATACTTTACATTACAATAAATATTTATATGTATAAAATATTTTTAAGAATTATATAAATATACTATCGGGTTGGTTTGGTTTCGGTTGACTTTTTTTAGTTAAAACCAAACTAATTATGGTCGAATTTTCTTTTTCAATACCAAATCAAATCAATCAAATCAATCAAACCACAATCGAGTTTTTTTTTTCTGTTTAACTCAAATTATCGATTTGGTACGATTTATCGATGTTCTTCGTATACCTCTAGGTATAACTAGGAATAGGAGGTTTGCGTCTATTTATAGAGGTTGAATACCTATTAGAAACCAATTGTTAACATGTGTTACTTATTTCACACATACATCATAATTAAATTAAATGAAATTAAATTATTAATATTCTCTTCAGGGTAACCAAATTAACGTGTGCCCAAATTCCAAGAAGGGAAACACTCATGTTCCATTTTTAGGTCAAGTGAATACGTAGTTGTTATTTATGTATCCGCTAATCCATCATTGTCCTCAAACGGCATTGTATCTAAACATATAGTAACGAATAGATTAATTATCTTTAAAACTCTGCAGAAGAATCTGCATGCAACTTGCACCGGCCAGTTAAAAATTTCAGTAGTATATCCTCTTAGGAGCTGGAGGGGAAATATTGATGCGGATTCAGGATTTAAATTTAATAGGTTTAACTTTTAAGTTTTTTAGCATTAAATCCTTTATATTCTTAAAGTTATGAATTTATATCTATTATTTATTGCAATTTTAGTAAATTTTTACTAATAAATTTATATTTTACATAAAAAATTATGGGTTCAATCAAATCTGTCACTTTAATGCTACCTGCGCCCTTGATTACAGTAAGGGCAAGAACGAGCACAATCAACAGTTGTAGAGAATATAAACATTTATATACATTCGGTATAAGAAAATTTTACACTATCATACCAGCTTTACATGTTATATAATAGGTAATATATTATATTTTCAAGATTAAAAACTTCACATTTTAAGAAGACTTATATGTAGACTTAACCAAATTTTTCTATATTTTCCTAGTTATTGGCCTTAGGTGTAGGAAAATATTTCTTGCACTTCAGATCTTTTGGTCTTAAGTGCATCTAAAGTGCAATTTTTCACTTCAGACTTATTGGCCTTTATTGTAGGAAAACGTTTGTTACACTTCAGACGATTTGGCCTTAAGTGTATTTGTGATGACCCGATATGTCATTTTGAGTTTTAACCTTCATTTTCGTGTTACGAGATCTCGAATAGCTCCGTTTTATCATTTTTCGATTTGCGTGCACAGTTGGTGTCTTTTTCTGAAAAATTTTTATGTGAAAAAAATAGAAGAAATTGCGAATTTTAACCAAAAATATAATTTGAGTTGACTACGGTCAACATTTTGTATAAATGGACCCCGGTGATGGTTCTGATGGGTCTGTATCGTGATTTCGGACTTGGGTATATGCTCATAATTTAATTCGGAGGTTCCTAACTTGATTTAACGAGATTTGTTGAAAACTAGTAATTTGAAGGTTTAAAGAATTCCTAAGTTTGGCCGTAGGTTGAATTTGTTGGTACCAGGTTCAGATTTCGGTTCCGGAATTTGGAATAGGTTCATTTCACTATTCATGACTTGTCTGCAAAATTTGGTGCAAAACGAAGTTGATTTGACGTGGTTCGGACATTCAGTTGTATTTGATAGTTCTTAAGTTTTTTTTTTTTTCTGAAAATTTCATATGTTTTGCTGTCTAATTCGTAGTTCTAGGTGTTATTTTGGTATTTTGATCGCGCGAGCGAGTTTGTATGATGTTGCTACACTTGTGCGCATGTTTGATTTGGAGACCAACGGGCTCGGGTGAGTTTCGAATAGGCTACGGACCATTTCGGACTTAGAAGGATAGCTGGGTTTTCACTGTTTCTGATATCTGGTGCATTGTTCTTCGCGAACGCGGAGAAGGACTCGCGAACGTGGAGCATTAGACGGATCACCCTACGCGAACGTGGCTCTTCACTTGCGAACGCAAGAGGAAGGGATTCTGGGGGAAGGCTGGGGCTTGTTCTACGCGAACGCGAGCCCAGGCTCGCGAATGTGGCAGTTGGGGGAGACAGACCATCGCGAACACGTGAGGTCCCTCACGAACGCGAAGGCCATATTGGCTGCTGCACTTGCGATCGCGTCAGGCCCTTCGCGAATGCGAAGAAGGCCTGGCACCTAGTCAGTTAAATATCCCAAGGTCAGAATTTTCTTTATTTTTCACCATCTCCACATTTAAGCTCCGCCTAGAAGCTATTTTGAAGAGGAATTTCATCCTCACTTCATAGATTAGTAGATTTCAACTCATTTCCTTCGATTTTCATCGACAACCATTGATTTCTAGTCTTTAATCTATGCTTGTTCATGGTAGAAATTAGGGATTTAGGTAGAAATTAGGGATTTAGGTAGAAATTGGAAATTTTGAGGAATTGAGATTTAGACCTCAAATAGAGGTCGGATATCAAAATTAATCACATAATCGGGCTCAAAGGTGAATGAGTAATTTGTTTTTGGACCGAATCTCGGGTTTTGACCAAGTGAGCCTGAGGTTGACTTTTATTGACTTTTTCCAAAATCATTAAAGATTGAATCATTTAGAGGAAAAGCCCCAGTTTGAACTTTGATTTGATTGCGAAGCGAGGTAAGTATTGTGCTTAACCTTGAATTGAGGGATTAGGATTTGTTAGTCTACTTGCTATGTGTTTTATGTGTGGGAACAACGCATATGTGAGGTGACGAGTACTTATGCGTTGTTGTTGGGTTAAAGCATGCGTGTGGAACTTGTTTTCTTGTGTTTTATTGCATTGTTAATTATAATATCCATGCTTAGGCTAGGTTGTTACTTCTTTGATTATTCCTTTTGAAATGATTGCTTACTTCATAATTGTCCCCTCCCAGTTTATACGTTATTATTCTCTGTTATTTTTAATGCTTCATATACACTTATACATGTTTATTTACATAGGTGTCTTGTCATGGCCTAGTCACTACTTCGTCGAGGTTAGGCTCGACACTTACGGAGTACATTGGGTCGGTTGTACTCATACTATACTTCTGCACTTCTTGTGGGGATACTAGTATTGATCCCGCGATGCGTGAGGTGCGTCAGCTTGGATCACTGCTTATGGAGACTCGAGGTAGATTTGCTGGCATTCGCAAACCTTAAAGTTCCCTTCCTTTTCCCCACTTTTATTGTTCATTTCCTTCGAAACAGTCGTATTTATTTCAGACTCTGTTTGTAGACTTCTAGTTGCTCGTGTACTCGTGACTCCGGATCTTTAGGAGTAGATACTATCACGTGACTTATATTAATGCGGAGTTGATTTGGGTCCTATTTCTTGTTATATAGCTTCATTGTGTTTTTAACTTTAAAAATTGGCAATTTAATTATCTTACATCGGCTTGCCCAGCAAACAGATATTAGGCGCCATTAAGACCCCATGATTGAGATTCCGGATCGTGACAAGTTGGTATAAGAGCACTAGGTTGCCTAGGTCGTACGAGTCATGAGCAAGCTTAGTAGAGTCTGGAGATCGGTATAGAGACGTCTGTACTTATCTTCTAGAGGCTATGGAGTTTTAGGAAGAATTTCACTTCTTTCCTTCACTATCGTGCGATTTTATTTGATAATTGATGATTGAGTCATTCTATTCCTGTTCTCTCAGAGATGGCGAGAACACGCACAACATCTGCAGCCAGATAGGAGCCGGAGCCCCTTGTGGCATCTACTACCAGGGTCAAAGGCAGAGGCCCAGGTCAAGGTAGAGGTGGAGCTCAGCCTAGAGCTTGAGCAGCAGCAACTATAGTGGAGCCTCAGATTGATCATGAGGAGGAGGACCCAGCTCAGACCGTACCTGTCAGACCATCTCAGGTCTCTGAGGGGTTCATAGCCACGTAAGTGCTTCAAGACGCTTTAGTCCGCTTGGTGGGCCTTATGGAGAGTGTGGCCCAACCAGTGCATTTTTGGTGGCACCAGCCATCTCTCGTGTTAGGGGAGGAGCACAGAAGCAAGTGGCTCCCCTATACTAGACTCCAGCAACCCAACCAGTTGGAGTGGTTTAGACGGTTGTTGCGGCACAGGCCGGTGATAGGCTCTGTCTTCTGAGGCCTTATTTAGGCTGGATATGTTTACCAAGCTCTTTCTTGTTTATTTCAGCGGTACACCTTCTGAGGACCCACAGGATTACTTGGACCATTGCCACGAGGTGTTGTGCCACATGGGTATAGTTGAGACCAATGGGGTCGATTTTGCAGTGTCCAGATGACCGGTTCTGCGAAGAGATGGTGGAGAGATTATGTGTTGACTAGACCAGCTGGTTCACCTGCACTTACAAAGGATCAGTTTCCACAACTATTTCTGGAGAAGTTCATTCCTTTCACTCTAAGAGGAGAGTATTGCATGCAGTTTGAGCACCTTCAGTGGGGTAGCATGACTTTTACCCAGTATGAGACTCGATTTTTGGACCTAGATCGCCACACCATTATCTTGCTCCCTTCTGAGAGGGAGAGAGTGAGAGATTTATTGATGGGCTCACTTTCACTATTAGGCTACAGATGGCCGAGGAGACCGGGGATGATATTTCTTTTTAGAGGGCCATAGAGATTGCTAAACGGATCGAGATAGTTCGTGGTCAGGAGAGGGGGCCAATATCTGATAAGAGGCCTCATCATTTCGGTTTTTTCAGTGGTGCCTCGTCTGGAGGCAAGGGTGCTTTTAGTAGAGGCCATCCTCCCAGGCCATTTCTATCAGCTCTTCAGGCATCCCACGGTGCTTCGGGTAGTCGTGGTCCTTATGTGTCTCATCCTGAACAACTAGCCTACAGCGCACCATCAGCTCCTATCAGTTCACCTCTTATCCAAATTTATCATAGTGCTTATCCAAGTCGACAGGGGTAGTTCCAGGGTCAGCAGTCACAGTAGTCGAGGGCTTGTTATTCTTGTGGAGATTCGAGGCATCTTTCTAGATTTTGCACTAGATCACAGGGTGGCATGCATCAGCTTGGTTCTTGTGCCATGGTTTTGGCACCGGTTGCTTCACGGCCCGCTCAGCCAGCTAGAGGCGGGGGTCAGGCTACCAGAGGTGGAGGTCAGGCCATTAGAGGTAGAGGTCAGGCCGTTAGAGGCAGAGGCTAGCCAGCTAAAGGCCGCCCGAGGGGCGGAGGTCAGAGTGGTGGGGCCCAACCTCGTTTTTATGTATTCCAAGCTAGATTTGAGGCTGAGTCGTCTGACGCCATCATCACAAGTATGATTCTAGTTTTCCATATAGATGCTCCAGTTCTATTTGATTCGGGCTCTACTTATTCCTATGTGTCATCCTATTTTACTTCATATCTAGTTGTGCCTCGTGATTCTTTGAGCACTCCCGTGTGTGTGTCCACGCCTGTGGGAGATTCTATTGTTGTAGATCGTGTCTATCGCTCATGTATGAATACTATTGGGAGTCTTGAGACTAGTGTAGACCTCCTACTTCTTGATATGGTGGACTTTGATGTTATTTTGGGCATGGATTGGATGTCACTGTGTCATGTTATATTAGATTGTCACCCCAAGACAGTGACCTTAGCCATGCCGGGGTTGCCTCGATTAGAGTGGAGAGGGACTCCGGGTCACTTTACCAGCAGGGTTATTTCTTATGTGAAGGCTCAGCGTATGGCCGAGAAGAGATGTTTAACTTATTTGGCCTATATTCACGATTCTAGTGCGAAGGTTCCTACCATGGATTCGGTACCAGTTGGGCGGGAGTAACCGGAGGTATTTCTTGTAGATCTGCCGAGAATGCCACCCGATAGAGATATTGACTTCTGTATTGATTTGGCTCTGGGCACGCAGCCCATTTCTATTCCACCATAGTGTATGGACCCGCCGGAGTTTAAGGAATAGAAGGAGCAATTGAAAGATTTGCTTAATAAGGGATTCATTAGACCTAGTATCTCACCTTGGGGTGCACCCATTTTGTTCGTGAAGAAGAAGGATGGTCGATGAGGATACGCATAGACTATCGGCAGTTGAACAAGGTCACTATCAAGAACAAGTATTCGTTGTCGAGGATTGATGACTTATTTGACCAGCTTCAGGATCCAAAGTATTTTCGAAGATTGATTTGAGGTCTGGTTACCATCAATTGAAGATTAGGGCATCGGACGTCCCTAAAACAGCTTTTCGGACTTGGTATGGGCATTACAAGTTCCTAGTAATGTCATTTGGATTGACAAATGCCCCATCAGCATTTATGGATTTATGAACCGGGTATTTAAGCCCTATTTAGATTCTTTTGTGATCGTATTCATTAATGATATCTTGATCCACTCCTGCAGTCGAGAGGAGCATGAGCAGCATCTTCAGATTGTACTTCAGACTCTGAAAGATAGTCACTTATATGCCAAGTTTTCAAAGTGTGAGTTTTGGTTGGATTCAGTTGCCTTTTTGGGGCATGTTGTATCGGCCGAAGGCATTAAAGTGGATCCTAAGAAGATTGAGGCGGTCCATAACTGTCTAGACTTACTTCAGCTATAGAGATTTGGAGTTTCCTGGGTTTGACGGGTTATTATCACCGGTTCGTGGAGGGGTTTTCATCCATAGTAGTTCTATTGACTAGATTGACCCAGAAGGATGCTTTGTTCAGGTGGTTCGATGAGTGTGAGTTGAGCTTTCAGAAGCTCAAGACTGCTTTGACTATGACGCCAGTGCTGGTGTTGCCCACAGGTTCAGGATCCTACATGGTGTATTGTGATGCATTACGTATTGGGCTCGGTACAGTATTGGTGCAGGATGGCAGGGTGATCGCATACGCGTCATGGCAGTTGAAGGTTCATGAGAAGAATTACCCTGTTCATGACCCAGAGTTGGCAGCCATTGTTCATGTAGTGAAGATTTGGAGGCATTACCTCTATGACGTGTCTTGTGAGGTGTTCACGGATCATAGGAGTCTACAGTATTTATTTAAGCAAAAGGATCTCAACTTGAGGTAGAGGATGTGGTTGGAACTGTTGAAAGACTATGATATTTCCATTTTGTATCACCCCGGAAAGGCCAATGTAGTGACCGACCTTGAGTAGAAAGGCTTTGAGTAAGGATAACCTTGCTTATATTTCGGTTGGTGAGAGACTGCTTGCATAAGATATTCAGGCCTTGGCCAATCAGTTCATGAGGTTTGATGTTTCGGAGCCCAATCGTGTTCTAGCTTGCACGGTCACTTGGTCTTTTTTGTATGAGCGTATCAGAGAGTGTCAGTATGACGACCCCTATTTGCTCGTCCTTAAGGACACTGTGCGGCACGGTGGTGCCAAGTAGGTAACTATCGGAGATGAAGGGGTGTTGCGGATGTAGGCTCAGATTTGTGTACCCAATGTGGAGGGGCTTCCTGAGTTGATTCCATTATCTTATTTGTGTGCCTAATAATGGCTCTTCACTCGCGAACGCGATGAGTAAGCGATTTTGGGGGAAGGCTGGGGCTTATTCTACATGAATGCGAGCCCAGCCCCGCGAATGCGGTAATAGGGGGGGGGGACTATTGCGAACGTGTGAAGCCCCTCGCAAACGCGAAGACCAATTTGGCCGCTGCACTTTGTGATCGCGTCAGGCCCTTCATGAACGCGAAGAAGGCCTGACGCCAGTCAATTAAATATCCCAAAGTCTGGATTTTCTTCATTTTTCACCACCTCCACATTTAAGCTTGGCCTAGAGGCAATTTTGAAGAGGAATTTCATCCTCACTTCATAGGTTAGTAGATTAAAATTCAATTTTCTTCCATTTACATCAACATCCATTTATATCTAGCCTTTAATCTATACTTGTTTATGGTAGAAATTTGAGATTTAGGTAGAAATTGGGAATTTTGAGAAATTGAGATTTAGATCTCAAATTGAGGTCGATTTCGAAACTAATCACATAAACAGGGTCTAGAGTGAATGGGTACTTGAGTTTTGGTCCGATCTCGGGTTTTGACCAAGGAGGCCCGGGGTTGACTTTTGCTGACTTTTTCCAAAATCATTAAAGGTTGAATCTTTTTCATTCGTGGGTAGTTTCTAAAGCTTATTTTTAATTATTTGAACTATATTTGGTTAGATTCGGTTGGGTTGGAGGGGAAATTTAGAGGAAAGGCCCCGGTTGAACTTTGATTTGATCGCAGAGCGAGGTAAGTGTCGTGGTTAACCTTGACTTGAGAGATTAGAACTTGCTAGTCTATTTGCTACGTGTTTTATGTGTGGGAACAACACATATGTGAGGTGACGAGTACTTATGCGTTGTTGTTGGGTTAAAGCATGCAGGTGGAACTTGTTCCCTTGTGTTTTATTGCATTATTAATTATAATATCCATGCTTAGGCTAGGTTGTTACTTCTTGATTATTCCTTTCGCAATTATTGCTTACTTCATAATTTTTGAGTATTTTTGGAAGTTGAAGTTTTGTATCTTGGCGTCATATTTGGCGTTAAATACATTCTCCGCATTATTTATTACTCGAATTCATGTTATTATCATTACATGGTGAGGAAGAGTGTAAAAGCACGACGGGTGATATTGTGCCATTGCATTTATCTCATTTAATTATTATTACATAGTGAGGAAGAGAGTGAAAACATGTTGGGTGATGCCATGAGATTTATCTCATTTTTTTACTATTACATGGTGAGGAATAGAGTAAAAGCACGAAGGGTGATGTCGCACCATTCATCTCATTTATTCATTGTTACATGGTGAGGATGAGAGTGAAAGCATGAAGGGTGATGCCGTGCCATTTCATTTTACCTATATCGTCATTTCATGGTAAGGACGAGAGTAAAAGCACGACGGGTGATGTCGTGCCATTTTTATATCATTGGTTTATCTTATTTCATTGGTTGATGATTTACATGGCTATTACGTGATTTTTACCTGCCTTAGTTGCTATATCTTTTCCCTTTTTGCATGTCCCCTCTTAGTTTGTACGTTATTGTTCTCTGTTATTGTTAATGCTTCATACACACTTGTACAGGTTTATTTACGTAGGTGTCTTGTCATGGCCTAGTCACTACCTCACCGAGGTTAGGCTCGACACTTACGGAATACATTGGGTCAGTTATACTCATACTACACTTCTGCACTTCTTGTGGAGATACTGGTAGTGATCCCGCGGTGCGTGAGGTGCGTCAGCTTGGATCACTGCTTCTGGAGACTCGAGGTAGATTTGCTGGAGTCCGCAGACCTTGAAGTCCCCTTCCTTTTCCCCACTTTTATTGTGCATTTCCTTCGAAACGGTTGTATTTATTTCAGACTATGTTTGTAGACTTTTAGTTGCTCGTGTACTCGTGACTCCGGATCTTTGGGAGTAGATACTATCACATGACTTATATTAATACAATGTTGATTTTGGTCTTTTTTCTTGTTATATAGCTTCATTGTGTTTTTAATTGTTAAAAATTGGCAATTTAATTATCTCACGTCGATTTGCCTAGCAAGCAGATGTTAGGCGCTATCACGATCCTGGGGTTTGGGATTTTGGATCGTGACAGCATCTGAAGTGCAAATTTTCACTTCAGACTTATTGGCCTTAGGTGCATGAAACCATTGGTTGCACTTCAGACCTATTCGGCCTTAAGTGCATCTGAAGTGCAATTTTTTCACTTTAGACTAATTTTTTTTTTAATTTCAGGCCTGATAAGTCTGAAGTTGATCGTAAAGTGGGTAGGCTTGCAAATATTTTTGCAAAGTGGGTATAGGTTATATTGTGACCCCAAAATCGGGTATATATACTATATTAAAAGTATTTTTGGGCCGTTTTAGCCTAACATCATCTTTGACATGCGATTAATCTCCAAATTAGTCCATGAATGATGATGAGTCATGTGAAACTTAGTTCAATTGGGAGATTATTTTATGCTTACAAAGTCCCATATTAAAAGTAGAAAAGATGAAAAAACTAAAAATTTAGATATATTAATGGTGTTAGGCCTTATAGGGGAAGCCGCGCGAGCTTGACTCAAATCAAATAATATCACATTGTCTTCGGGCCATTTTGGCCCAACATATGGTAATAGATAAGGCTTTTTTTATTTTGTCCTATCAACCAAAAATATACAAGACATATATACTGATTATGTATATAATATATATAGTATATGTATATTAATGTATATTATATATATGTATATATATTTAATATATAAAACATATATATTTGCTGACTATCATTTTTAGAGCCGCCCCAAAAAGGATGAGTCAACAAGTTAAAGTTTCAAACGGCATTTCTGCTCGATCGCTGAACTATTTAATTAATCCTTAAATCACATACTTAAAGGACAAAAAAGCGATCACTCATTAACTAAAATATTAATTTTTAAAATTCGGAAACATGTATTGTAGTAGCTAGAGGTCTACGGTCCCACGGACGGCCTTTTCTTTTTTGTTGTTTTATGAATCTACTATTCTAGTCATCAATGAGACGAAATAATGGCCATAATGTATAAAGCCACAATCAATTTTTTTGTCATATATATAATATACTGTAATCAGGAAGTTAACTCTTTTTCATCCTTTTAACTGTTCATACTATCTATTGGACACAATGAAAATATGTAATTTGTGTAAATTTCACAAAAATATCAAGTTGGAAAATTCTAACTGACCTTTTGTAACTGACGAGGTTAGATATTTTGTTCCCCTATTCCACATCTTCACTTTTTGGATCAAAATTATCTATAGGTTGGGGGTGAAGCCTAAAAAAAAAAAGAAAGATGAAACAAGACAATAATTCTGTGATGACTGTGAAAGGAAGAGCGGAACTGGTGGATCTCCTGATATGACTTTAACTTTTCTGTAATCGTAATGCAAAACATTTGCACTATTGATCATTTAAAAAACAATTACAAAAGTGTTGTATAGGGATGAAAGCCGAAAAATTATACTGTATATATAAGGTAAAATTTATTTTATTTACCTATATATCTTAAGTTTTGAATATGTAGCCTAAAGGTGTAGTTTAGTGGTCAAGAGATTTCAAAATCTTTGTATGATTATAAGTTTAATTCTCATTAGTTACACTATTTTATAACTCTTTTTTTTCTTAATCCTTTCTCGGAGTTCCTGCCTCCGCTACAAATTATATGTATAGTTAATACTAATTTAAAATGAGACGGTAATCCGTTACATCAAATTAATATATATTCCGCCTCTATTGATACCATGAAAACTTTATCATAAGTGGCCTAATTAAATATTGGGAATGAATTACTACAAGTTAAACTTCCCTAAGCATATGTAGATCTCATTCCCTAATCATGACGTGCCAGGATGTCCAACACACATATACAGCGAAGTGTGATTAGTTATCACACATGACATGGATATCTTTATTATCTTCTTCTATCTTATACTTTTTTGTCTTTTCTTCCGATATATTATTTCGATAATAAAATCGGGATATATATATATATATATATCATCGAGGAAAGGACAAAATTGCTTGTGATAATTAAAGCAACAACAACTCCTAATGCTATCTCTTAGTTTGTCCTGGCTAGAAGTATTTATGTCAATTCAAACTCTATACATGGCTAAGATTGGGATTGACACGTTGTTTAGAGTATTTAAGAACGTGATTTCTTATCAATTGCTCGTCGTGAAAGCAACTAAATTGTAGTTTCTGGTGTCAACCTTCTATTTCCATTTTGTTTCATTATTGCTCTATCGAAGTGCATGAAAATGACTCTAGTCCCTGCATATAAATCTTGTCGTCATCGATCTTTTGGACAAGAAATAAAACAAAATTGTGGCTTTCTATGAAACTTTTTGGTCGTTTGTGTGTGTTGTGGTTGGGGATTGTTTGGGCGCGTGAGGGCGGGG
>MCJB01006558.1:48817-80677 GCA_002018475.1 Nicotiana obtusifolia
AGTTGGATTATGTTTGGATTTCTTTTTTCTCTCAATTTCTACTAATATTGATTGTCTACAGAACGACACGTCACTTTTAAGTAAGGAAAATGGTCAAATTAGTTTATGTATTATCTGAAATTGAGTGATCTTACCCTCCGTTAAACTAACAGGTTTTTTGGATGGTTGTTACATGTTGTATTATATTGTATTATTACTTTACATGTAATATTTATTTTGATTGTTACTTAAATTTTATTGTATCGTATAGTTAAATTTATCGTTACATAATAATGAAAAGTGTCACTTTATGAAACGACCGATTTGGTGTTAATCGGTGTGGTCGCATCGTTACTTATTTTTTTCTCTCATCCTACCCTTCCTTATTATTAAATAATCCAATTTTATCATTTACCATACCTTTTTATGTAATAATCTTATCTCGTGCCTTACTTTTTTTTAATAATTTTTATTGGTGTTATTTATACTTTATAATGCAAAGTTAAAGATTTCTGTTGTAGTCCCTTTTTCCTTCTTTAGGTCTTTGTCTTTTGTGAAAGACAAGTATCCTTCATTGGTTGTGGAAAGTCTTTTTCTTCACTTTTATAATGAATTACTCTTTGTTGGGCTTGTAAAGAGCTAGTAAAAGGGAGCGGTTTCGCGCACATAAGAAGTTGGTCTTGAAGGCAAAACGGGTCGATTTGTCCCCCGAGCGAGATATACGTGAGGCCTAATCCAAATCTGGTTTTGCTAAAATTATTTTTTTATTTTTTGAGCTTACCAGAAAAGCGTCCAAATACATGGTTACCAGAATATGTCCAAATTATTTCTCTTTGAATTGGATTTGTAACGTCCAATTTATTACTTTGTAACAGCCATGATTTAATTCTTATAACGTCCATGATTTATTACTTCATCTGTAACATGTTCAGCACTTTTGCCTACAAAAAGGCAGTCTTCTTTGTGAATAATCTGACACAAAAAAATACCTTCATCTTCTTTTCTACTTCAACTAAATTCTGGGCATTTGTTTTGTGCAAATTCCAAAATTCCAGCCACGAGTGCACGTATTTGGAGGTGCTGTGGAACCTTGGGGAGTGACTTGTTTTAACGATTTGCACCCAGTTGGGCCAAAATCGCTTTCAAGACACAGTATTTTTTGTTAAGTTGTTCTTTTTCCCGTGTTATTCCTTGTCAATATTATCTACTAATTTTCCTACAATTTGAAAGCAATTTTACATATAATATTGACTAATGGCTATCACTTTGAACAAAATAATATTGAGCCTTTAGATGGAAATAATTATAAGCTTTGGTCCCTAAAACTTTAAATTTTCTTTGAACAATTAGGACTTTATTACGTTTTGTTTAATGTACCACCTGCTGATGTTGTTGCTGATAATTCTAATGCTGCTACTACTACTGTTGCTGATGATGCTGCTAAGAAGAAATTTGAAAAGGATAACAAAGTTGTTCGAGGGTATTTTCTTAACCATATGACTAACCCTCTATTTGATTTGTTTATAAATTATAAATCTGCTAAAGTCATATGGGACAGCTTGGAGAAGAAATATGGCGCAGATGACGGGGAAAAAAAGGAGTATGTGACTGGAAAGTGGATTAAGTTTCAGATGGTTGATGATAAGCCAAGCATGGAGCAGGTTCACGAGTATGAGAACTTGACTACTGATGTTTTTGAACGAAGGCGTGGAGATGTGTGAGATTCTTCAGGCTAATGTTCTGCTTGAAAAGTTTCCAACTTCCTGGAGTGATTATAGGACTGAAACACAAGAAGAAAAACTTAACTCTTCAAGAACTGATCAGTCACATGAGGATAGAGAAAGCAAACCGCCTCAAAATGAGGAGTCTGAACGGCTTAAGGATAAGATGAAATCTCTCTCTCTCTCTCTTAATTCTTCTAAAGCTAACCTTGTGGAATCTTCTACTACTTTTGTGAAAGACAAGTTTAAAGGAAAACAGAAGAAAGGCCAGAAGAAAGGACATGTGAAGAAGAAGAATTACTTCAATAAGCTGGAGGGTCATATTCAGAAGTCGAAAGGACCTTGCTATGTCTGCGGCAAAATTGGTCACAAGGCTTTTCAGTGCAACCAGAGATAAGGACAAAGCTCAAAGAATAGAGGAAAATCTCCAGTCCAAGCTAACCTTACTGAGGGTGGTGATGTCATTACCGCTGTGGTCGTTGAGGCAAACATGGTGGCTAACAAAACTGACTGGATACTGGACACTGGCGCTTCAAGGCACCTTTGCGCCAACAAGGAGCTGTTTCACGACTTTGAGGAATCTGCTGATGGCGAGTGTGTCTACATGGGTAACTCCACTACAACTAGAGTTATGGGTAAAGAAAAAATTATCCGTAAACTTCTGGAAAAATCTTAGCTTTGAACAATGTTTTGTATGTACCCTCCCTTAGTTTCTGGTGTGCTTCTCAACAAAGTAGGTCTTAAACTTGTTTTTGAATCTGATAAAGTTATTATTTCTCGTGGGGGAGACTTTGTTGGGAAGGGTTACCTTAGTGGGGGTCTATTTGTACTGAGCATCGCTCAAGAGATTACAAATAATGCTAATACTTTCAATTCTGCTTATATTGCTGAGTCTATTGATTTGTGGCATGGTAGACTAGGTCATGTTAATATTGCTTCTATTAGAAAACTTAGAAAACTGGAATTAATTCCTGCAGTTAATGTTGATAATTTTTCTAAGCGTCCTGTCTGTGTAGAAGCAAAACATACCAAAAAGCCTTTTAAGAATGTAACTAGTAGAAAGACAGAATTGCTTGAACTAGTGCATTCAGACTTAGCAGATTTCACGAACACTGTTAGTAAGGGTGGAAAGAAATACTACATCACCTTTGTAGGTGACTTTTCTAGATACACTAAGGTATATCTTTTTAAGTTAAAAGATGAGGCTGAAAGCATGTTTTTGAAATACAAGGCAGTAGAGAATCAATTAGACAAAAAAAAATAAATAAAGAGATTTAGGTCTGACAGGGTGGTGAATATAGTACTAATACTCTAGAAGCATTTTATGAGAAAAATGGTACTATACATAAGGTTAGTGCTCCCTATACTCCCCAACAAAATGGTGTAGCTGGACGGAAAAATAGAACCCTTAAGGAAATGATGAATTCTATGCTTTTGAGTTTGGGTTTATCCGATAATATGTGGGGGGAAGCTGTTTCATCTGAATGCTATATTCTTAATAAAGTCCCTCATAAGAAGTTAGATAAAACCCCGTATGAGTATGGAAAGGGTTTGCCCCTAACTTGAAAATTCTGAAAGTGTGGGGATGTTTGGCTAAGGTTGGTCTACCTGATTTTAAACAAGTAACTATTGGACCCAAGACTTTTGATGCTATATTTATTGGTTATGCTCAAAATAGTATTGCATATAGATTTATGTCTTTGAATGATAGTTTTATTTGTGAATCTAGAGATGCAGAATTTTTTGAGCATGTTTTTCCATTGAAAAATAATGTGCCTAGTGATATGCCTAATAATGCTTCTACATCTATGTCTGTTAATTCTCACATTGTACCTTATTCTAGTGTTACTGCTAATGAGCATGAAAATGAACTTAGAAGGAGTAAGAGGCGTAGAATTGAAGCTAGCTTTGGTCCTGTCTTTATCACTACTTTCTTGACT
Organism: Nicotiana obtusifolia; assembly: GCA_002018475.1. Lineage (NCBI taxonomy): Eukaryota > Viridiplantae > Streptophyta > Magnoliopsida > Solanales > Solanaceae > Nicotiana > Nicotiana obtusifolia. Next base: position 52,458 of record MCJB01006558.1, read on the forward strand.
GAAAATATTGATCTTGATGTTTTGAATGATGAATTAGTGTTTATCTATTTAATATAAAAAGACCCTAAGACTTATAATGAAGCAATAAGGTCAATAGATGCTAGTTTTTGGAAAAAGGCCATTAAAAGTGAATTAGACTCTATAGTTCTAATCACACTTGGGACTTGTCTGATTTGCCTAAAAGTTGTAAACCCATAAGGAGCAAGTGGATATTTAAGAAGAAATTGACACTTGATGGTACGATTGAGAAATATAACGCTAGACTTGTTATTAGGGGTTTTAACCAAAAGAAAGACATTGATTACTTTGACACTTATTCTCCTGTGACTAAGATAGCGAATATTATAACTCTTGTTGCTTTAACCGCTATTCATAATTTAGTGATACATCAAATGGATGTTAAAACGGCTTTCCTAAATAGTGATTTAGAGGAAGAGATCTATATGTCTCAACCTGAGGGATTTGTGATCCAAGGACAGGAGAATAAAGTATGCAAATTGAGAAAGTCTCTGTATGGTCTAAAGCAGGCACCTAAGCAATGGTATGAAAAGTTTAATAGCACATTAGTGGGTAATGGTTTTGTTGTTAATGCATCTGATACTTGTGTTTATTCCAAGATGATAGGATCAGATTGTGTTATTATATGTTTGTATGTAGATGACATGTTAATCTTTGGCCCAAATGTGAATGTTGTTAATGAGACAAAGAATTTTTTGTCTTCTAAATTTGAAATGAAAGATCTTGGAGTAGCAGATGTGATTTTAGGGATAAAATCAAAAGAACTTCTAGTGGTTTTTCATTATCTCAGTCTCATTATATTGAGAAAATATTGAAGAGGTTTAAATGTTTCGATGTAGTACCTGCAAGAACTCTTTATGATTCTAGCATACACTTGAAAAAGAATAAGGAATCTAGTACTTCTCAAACTGAGTATGCTAAGATAATTGATAGTGATAATATTTCTCATGAATTATACACGACCTGATATTACTTATGCTGTTAGTAGATTGAGTAGATATACTCACAATCCCAGTAGTGAACACTAGAATGCTCTTCATTGTTTGCTAAGGTATTTGAGAGATACTATGGATTGGTGTTTGCATTTTAAAAAATGTCTTGCTGTTTTAGAAGGATTTTGTGATGCAAACTGGGTTACTAACAATGATGAAGTTAGCTCCACTATTGGCTATGTGTTTACTTTGGGTGCAGGTGCTATTTCATGGAAGTCTTCAAAACAAACTTGTATAGCACGATCTACTGTGGAGTCTGAATTCATTGCTCTTAAGTTGGCAGAGCAAGAAGCCGATTGGTTGAGAAACTTATTAGCAGGCGTGCCTTCGTGGGGAAGACAAGTTTCACCAGTTTCTCTACATTGTGACTCACAGGCGGCAATTGGAATTGCCAAAAATAGTATGTACAATGGAAAAAGAAGACATATCCGCATTAGGCATGGTGTGGTAAAACAATTGTTGAAACATGGTGTCATTTCCTTGGAATATGTAAGATGCAAAAGAAATTTGGCGGATCCTTTAACCAAGGGTTTGGCAAGGAGAGTTATTCTTGAAACGTCAAGGGGGATGGGGCTAAAGCCCATGGACTGAGGAAGCATGGCAGATTTCCGTTTGTGGTCAAACAAAACCATATGAGACCTCAATATGCAGTACATTTCCTATCCCTATAGCATGTGGTAGTGGTTTATAAGGTCGAGCTTCTTTTGCTCTTAATGAATCCATAGCCTTAAGGTGGTCTATGTGCAGATAGAATAGATGAAATCACCTACATGAGTGTAAAGGTGCGGTTGCCTTTTATGAAAGACTTGGAATGTCTTTCTAGAGCACTCATGAGACCCAAGGTATGTGCATGACCATAAAAGTACTTTGTTAGTATCGCGGAGTTTGCATAAATTAAGGATATAGTATGTGTTGTGGGGGTCTTAACTAATGTCCATTCAGTTCAAGAGTACTTCACTTTATGGATGTTAGCTGTTGCCTCATTTCACTACATGTCAATTCAAATCGAAAGATATTAACACTTAAGTATACGTTCCTTCTTTTGCCCAGAATTGTGCTTATTCTATTTTTGTCTTTGCATTAGTGGGGATTGTTGGTGTTATTTATAATTTATAATGCAAAGTTAAAGATTTCTTTGTAGTCCCTTTTTCCTTCTTTACTTCTTTGTCTTTTGTGAAAGACAAAGTGTCCCTTATTGGTTGTGTAAAGTCTTTTTCTTCACTTTATAATGAATTACTCTTTGTTGGGCTTGTAAAGAGCTAGTAAAAGAGAGCGGTCTCGCGCACATGAGAAGTTGGTCCTGAAGGCAAAACGGGTCGATTGCCTCCCCCAACACCCCCTCCCCCTCCCCTCCTCCCCCCGCGCGAGATATACGTGAGGCCTAATCTAAATCTAGTTTTGCTAAAATTATTTTTTCATTTTGAGCTTACCAGAAAAGTGTCCAAATACATGGTTACCAGAATATGTCCAAATTCTTTCTCTTTGAATTGGATTTTGTAAAGTACAATTTATTACCTTGTAATAGCCATGATTTAATTTTTGTAACAACCATGATTTAATTCTTATAACAGCTGTAGTTAATTTTGTAACGACTCCATTTTAATTTCTGTAATAGCTACAGATTAATTTCTTTATCTGTAACTGTTCGGCAGCTTTGCCTACAAAAAGGCAGTCTTCTTTGTGAATAAACTAACACAGATAAACACCTACATCTTCTTTTCTACTTCAACCAAATTATGGGCAATTGTTTGTGCAAATTCCAAACTTCCAGCCGCGAGTGCATGTGTTTGGAGGTGCTGTGGAACCTTGGGGAGCGGAGGGTCTTAACGATTTGTACCCAGTCGGGCCGAAATCGCTTTCAAGGCACAATATTTTTCGTTAAGTTGTTCTTCTTCCCGTCTTGTTCCTTGTCAATATTATCTACTATTTTTCCTACAATATTTTATGTTTATTCTTTATATGTTGGTGCATGACATCATGAAACGATGGCAAGCAACACAATTTATCCAAATATTATATACATCAAAATGATACAGTACAATACAATACAATACAATACTATATGATACATTATAAAACGATACATAACTATCCTCCAAACAAGCTGTAAGATTCTCTCATCATTAATTAGGAAGATGCTCTAACCTTTAGTTTGACATATAGTGTCAACCCATTTCATATAAAAGTTTTTTTAACGGTAAAAGATAAGATATGAGATAATTTACTAACGACAAAGGTATATATGAACTCAAAGCATTACAGAGGAAAATATATAGCAATTTTGGATTGTCAACATGGACAAATTTGTATTGTTTCCCTTTAATTCATTTGTAGAGGAAGCGAATAAACATAAAGTTAATCGTGCAAATAAGTGTAACCATAGTTCATTAAATTTCATAAGGAAAAACTTCAGTGCAATACGTATAGAAGTATACAATTTGGTGTAGACAAATATATTGACCAAAGCAAAAAGGAGAATATAGTTCAACAACTTTAACTAAGAGCTAGCTATCAGAGAGCATAAGAAACTAAGATCTCGTAAGGGAAGCTATGACTATTGAATAAGAAAGAATGGGAGAGGGTCGACCAAGATCTTGGGAGAATCAATTAAAAGAAAATGAACAAGAAAACATGAAAGACAGAAATATGTAGAATGCGATTTGTTATTCTAGTGTTGAACGAGCAGTCAGATTTGCTCCACCAAAAGTAAACAGTCCAACAGGCCCAGACACAGGAGCGGCCCTACCATAAAGTAAGTAGAGCAACGGAATTAGGCCCTACATTTATAGAGGGCCTCATTTTTATTTTTATTTTTTATATTTAATAGGTTATGTATAAGTTTAAAAAAAATTGTTAAGTGAAAAAGTTTAACTTTTTTTTTAACAAATATAGAGAATAAAGATATGTAATTGCTATATTTTCTATCAAGAAAATTGCACTTGAAATGAATATCGAACCCGAATTTTGTAAAAAACGTGTGATATATAGGAAGTGACAATTTGATGAGAATCTTGATAATGAAATCTTAAAATCTTTCGAGGTGTTCTTTAGAGTTAATTACGTTTATACATAGTAGACAAGGCTATTTTTCACCTCAAAATAGATTTGAACAATTCGAAGCATATGAAAATATTTTTAATTTCTATTTAGCAGTAAAAACTAAGATCACTAGATGATGGAAATTTAAAAAAATATTGCCTCAATCTTGAATGTTCCTTAGAGCATAATAATCAATTTGATATTGATGGTTTAGATTTATTTTCTGAATTAAAGTATCAAGGAAAATAGTACAAAAAGAAGATGGAGTAGTAGTTTAATTGTTCAAATATAAATAGTTGATTCTTTTCCAAATGTTTATATTGCTTATGGAATAATGTTAATAACTCTTATTACCATTGCTTCAGCGGAAAGAAGTTTTCAAAATTAAATTGATAAAATCTTACCGAACATCAACAATGTCTCAAGAAAGATTAAATGAATTAGCTATATTGTCAACTTATTAGGAGTTATTGATTATAAGGAAATTATTAATTACTTTGTATCTAAGAAAAATTAATAAAATAGACTTCAAATAAATAAATAAATAAATAATTTTAAAAAGTTAAGACCCCTCATAAAGTTTGACTTTAGGCCACAAAATTCGTCGAGCCGCCCCTGCCAGACATACTGACATATAGTCCAACTTTTCTGTATTTAAACGTCATAGGCTATTTTAAATAGAAACTAATAAAAAAAATGTGGAAATATGTTACTTTTTTGGGTGGTCTTAACTTTTTACTCCTGCTAAAGCTATAGGTAAAATTTTAAGGTTAAAAGTTAAAAGTATTTCCCATGAGGTCAGCAAGGGCAATACTTATTAAACTTAAAGTTTTGCCCATAGAAAAAGTGAGAACAAAAATTCAAGAGTATTCACTTTGAAATCTATTTGTATACTTCACTCGAAACTAATTATCTGGCCCAATATATTGGTTTGCTCAGCTGCTAAAGGTTAGGATTTGCCTCAATCAATTTGAAGAATTAACCTAAATAATAAGCGAGCGTTTAGACATAGATTTGGTTGAAACGTGAAAAATAAATTTTTAAAGATGAGATGAAAAATAGTTTTTGAAAGTTGAAATTATGTTTGGACATGCATTTTACTTGAAAAGAATTTGAAGTTTTGTACGTAGAAAACTTCAAAAACTTCAGAAACTACTTTAGAGCTATTTTTGGGATTTGAAGATTTTATTTTCAAAATCTTCCAAAAAATGGTTAAAATCTATAAACAAACTGTTATAAAACAATAAAAGAAGAAGAAAACGAGTATTGCAGAAAAGAGTGGAGAGAGAATTCTTATTGATTTGTGATAAATTATAATGGAATAGAACCCCTCTATTTATAGGAAAAAAGTGACTTTTCCCCCAAGTAACAAACCCTAAAATCTCTCTAAAATATAGACATTCACCTTTAATACAATTCTATTTATGACACTCCCCCTTGAATGTCTATTCAACAGATAATGTGCCTCATTAAAACCTTAACTAAAAGAAAACCCAATGGGAAAAAATTCTAGAGAAGGAAAAAGAGTACACATGTTTAGAGATACGCTTTTTGATTGCCTTGTTAAAATTTTTGCAAGGAAAATCCAATGGGACAAAACCCTGTAAGGAAAAAGAGTACAACGCCTTTTAACTCCCCCTCCCCCCTCTCGATGGGAGCATCAATTCATATCCTTGAGCCTCCATATCCCAATCTTGTGCACCATCTTCAAAAGATCGTTGGTAGAGATTTGATTAACAAATCATCCATATTAACTTGAATGAGTATGTTGTACCTTAAAATCATCGTTCTTGATAGATATGTAATGTCTTCATATAATGTTGTGGAATAGCCTTTTCAATATCTCCATAGAGGTATTCTCGCTATCACATTATCATGCTTATAGTTATAGCAAGATACATATGTGCACAAATTGTTCTTCAGATGTGGTACTTCAGGACCTAGAATTGTATACGCTTTAAGTGATTTAAATCCTTCAGGGATTGTCATATAAGTTAAGTCATATAGGCCATATAAATAGACTTTAGATGCGTATCAAGTTTTCATGTCATGCTAGAGACATAAGATAGATAAAAGTGATTGCACACACCATTGACTTTGTACTTTCAAGTGTTTGAACTGGAGGTCCAAAACTATATATCTTTCATATGAAGCCAATTCTACGTGAATTGTTTCTTTAGACTTAAGATTCTCATATATATTTAACGTTATCATAGGTGTAATCGACGAACATTTTATATCGGTTCCAACCACCTTTTTTCATAAAGACATGACATAGAGATCTATTCATTCATTCTTTCAGTTACCTGAACCCATCCTGAGATTTTATGAAGTGTTATGTCATGTGATCTTCTAGATCACTTGCTTCCTTATTATGATCATTTTGATCATTTGCTAATCATATGTATCAATAATTTTATTTGAAACCAATTTATCTATATGCTTTAAGTGTGCCATAGACTTTGTCCTTTTAAGACTTATTCTAATAGGAGTATTTGCAGTGAGAATATAGTTACTTTCTTTAGGTCAGCAAATGTGTCTGCCATGCTTTGCAATATATTGCAGATGAATTATCTTTTTATGAAATTCAAATTCATATTATCTTATTCGAGGATCTAGATATACAAATGATAATTCATTCCACGTAACATTTTTTCAACTTTATCCTGTCTCCTCCTCATATTAGAAAAATAACTTTCTTCCTCAATTTCGAAAACCCATCTTTGTGTGTTATGGTGTTAATCAAAATATACACCACCCATCAATAATAATAAGATAAACTTATTTGGTTCCTTACCCTGAACCATTTGTGAGGGGAGAATGTAATATACTTTCGTATATAACGTATATCAAATTGATATAGACTTTGTTCTCATAAGAATTAGCTATTAAGTGGAGGCACTCAATAAATTATTTTGCTAAACCAACGGTGATGTAAACCAACATATCAAGATGAACTGTCTTGAATAGAACATCTGAAAATTATGCTCTAAATTAAATTATTGAGCAGTTACCTCGCAAACACCAGGTTGCAGGTTAATAATAATCCTACATGTAATCACCTCATAGATGCATCTTATATGGTATACATGCAGGTGAATGTGCCCATTTCACCTTTGATATTTTCAGCATTCATGTGATTCAATCCCAATTTTAGTTGGTTTATTAATTAATAAGAACAAGCAATATAAGAGAATTTGTAAAGAACTTTCTAGTTCTTTAATATTTACCCATGTGAATTCTTTTTCTTTTTTGCACATCATACTTAAACTAACATGGTTAAACCAGCTGTGCCAACTGGATAAATTATTAATACTGATAAACTTTAGGTTTGTAATTATCAATAAACTCCAAGTTTATTACGATATAGGTTATTATATCAATAAACTTCTACTTTGTTGTTGCATACTTTTTATTTATTGTAATGACCCGACTGATCATTTTGAGAAGTAGCGTCTCGTTCGGCAGCTTAAGGTCTCAAGCAGCTCCGTATTATATATTATGACTAGCATGTGTGGTCGAGTTCGGACTTCGGATGATTCGGGATCAATTTGGAAGAAGGATTCTTGTTTTAGAAGCTTAAACGGTAAGAGTTGACCAGAGTTTGATTTTTGTGTAGACGACTCCGAAATGGCATTTTGATGATTCCAGTAGCTTTGTGTGGTGATTTTGGACTTAGTCATGCATCCGGATTTAGATTTTGAGGGCCATAGGATAACTTGAAGTATTTTGGTGAAAATTAAAAATTTGAAGTTTTGGAAGGTTAAGAGGCTTGATCGGGAGTTGACTTTGTTGATATAGGGCTGGGATTGCGATTATGAGAGTTAGATTAGCTCCGTTATGTCATTTGAGACTTGCATGCAAAATGTGACGTCATTCCGGGTTGATTTGATATGTTTCGGCGCGAGTTGTAGAAGTTGAAAGTTCATAAGTTCATTAAGTTTGATTTGAGGTGCAATTCATAGTTGTGATATTTTTTTATGTAGTTTGAGGCCTCGAGCAGGTCCACGTTATGTTTTGGGACCTATTGGTATGTTCGAACGAGGTCCCGAGGGGCTCAGGTGAGTTTTGGATAGGTTTGGGCTGTGTTGCGCTCATTTTTGATGTTTCGACGTCATTTCTTCAAGCATAAATGGTACCATATTAAGAAAATGAGCTCCAATTTCTAATTTAATTAAAGCATTAGATCTATATCATAATTATGGATTCATAGCAAAAAGAATCGTCGAATTTGGACATTGTATGAGGGAGTTATGCTCATTTTAGTGTCGGAGAAGAGAGTTGGTGTTGGTGCTTCGCAGATGCGAAGTTCGGTCTGCATCTGCGACCCCTCAGGGACAAAAAATGGTCCGCAAATGTGGAAATTACAGCTAGCAGATCGCAGGTGCAGAGTTTTGGGCACATAAGCGAAATTCCTTGTGTATTAAAAAAAATCAGACTGCGTTTATTTAGTATTTTGAGCATATCTTGAGTTCTAAAACTCCAATTGAGGTGATTTTTGCGGAGTTCTTCTCGTCTTTTCATAGGTTTCAGTATCTAACTACAATTTTTGTATTTAATATAATTACAGAAGTTTATTTTTGGATTAATCCATGTTTTGACTGGAGAATTGGGGGGTTTTATCAAAAACATTTCTAAAGAGAATGATTGAATTTTGAACATCGATTTGGAGACAGAATTGGATGAAATTAGTATGATTGGACTCATAATTGAATGGGTGTTCGTATTTTGTCAACTTTTTCAGGTTCCGAGGTGCGAGCCCGGGGTTGACTTTTTAGTTTTTATTAAAGATTGAAGCTTTATTATCTGGAATCATTTTCTATGAGTTTATTTGTGATTTGAAGTTATTTTGACTAAATTTGAGCCGTCCAGAGGTTATTTTACTTGAGAAGGTCATTTTAGAGTAGCGGTCTAGCTTCTTTGAGGTAAGTATCTTGCCTACCTTTGTGTGGGGAAAACTACCCCTTAAGGATTGAGGCATTTGTGCTAATTGTGTCATGTGAAAGCCGTATACGCGAGGTGACGAGTACATACTCGGGCTTATTTGTGAAAATTTTATCTTTTAGGGCTCTTAAGTTCTTATGTTCATTAGATATGAAGTTGTTTTAGCATGTTAAATCCCCCATTTACTAAATTTACCTTTACGTGTCTTGTTTAGAATTAATTGATTCATGTTTTACCCTTGTTGCCAATTAAACGCTTATGTGCCTTAATTGAAGATGTTGCTTTTTATTGCCATGATATCTTTTCCGTAATTTCTTATTCTTAATTGAAGTTATTATTATCCTTTCCGTAATTGCTTATCCTTAATTGAAGTTATTATTATTCTTTCCGTAATTGCTTATCCTTAACTGAAGTCATTATTATATTTTTCGTAATTGCTTATCCTTAATTGAATTTATTGTATCTTTTCCGTAATTGCGCCCTTTCATTGTTGACTTATCGCTATTTAGATTCATTGATTCCTGCTATCTCTCTTACCGTCATGTTGTAACTTATGTGGAAACAATTGTTGCACGCTATCTCCCCCTTTGTTGAGCTATTCTTGTTGAAACCGTTATTCTCTGTTGTCTCTTTCATTGTGAGCTCGTTCGTCAATTTCTTTGTGTTCTGAAGTTCTTGAGTTGATTTACTTATCGTATTCTCATGTTGGTGTTGGTGTTGCTGTTGTACATAGTATTGTTGAGCCGAGGGCTATGCGTGGTTGTGGTATTGAAATTGTTTTGAGGAAATGTTGTGGTATATGGGCACATGTTGTGAAAGTCATTTCATTGTGTTGTTGTGTTTTGGCACATGTGGTATTGTTGAGAGGATTCTCGGGGTGTTCGCACGTGAGTTGTCCGTGCTATTGTTACTATTGATACTTGCACATGCGGTGTGACAAGGCGGGTTATATATGTGTGTTTGCGCATGTGGTGAGACAAGGTGAAAATATTATTATGCGCGTGCAGCGAGACAAGGCGGGCATTTACTTTATTATTGCGCACATAGCGAGACAACGTGGGCTATGTCGAGGAATGATTTGTGATGACTTGTGATGGCCTGGGGGCATTGTTATTGTTGTCATTTGTGTAGTGGTGTGCCTACCCTGTGTCAGTTATACCGTGTACATTTCGTGGTGATCGTTTCTTATGTGTCATTCATTGTCTCTACTCCTACTTGTTGACTTGAATTGTAGTAGAACACTTGCACAAGCATACACGTAAATAATCATCCATATCAGTTAAGAAGATAATCCTGATGTTATTGACCATTTACATGTACTCCCGTGTACTTGCCTTATGTGTGAGAGTTATCCTGTTGGCACATGAGTTGTCCGTGCAGTCATAAGTCATTGTTAATGTTGGCACGTGAGTGGTCCGTGCGGGTATTAGATATTGTCACTCTCTTGGCACGTGAGTCATCCATGCGATTATGAATTTGTAATATGGGCACAAAAGGCTAAGTGATTAAGGTTTAAGAATTGGGACCCATGATTTGTGATTATGAGGTTTGGTACCTCGTGGAAATTCTTACATAGATCTGGCGTAAAAGCGGTTGTTCTTGTTGAGTTGTTACTTGTGTTCCTTTATTTGGTTTCATCGAGCTTCGGATGTGTCCAGCTTACTCTACAGCGTTACTATCTGTTTGCTTCTTGTTGCTAATTGTTGTTTCTAGTATTTTATTGCGAGTATTGTTTTATCTTCCTTACTATGCTTAGCTTTATATTAACATTGTTTCCCCGTTAGTTCACCTTCATACTTGTTCAGGTTGTTTAGTCCAGTAGGTGTCTTGACTATCCCTCGTCACTACTCCACGGAGGTTAGTCTTGTACTTACTGGGTACCGCTGTAGGTTGTACTCATGCTACGCTTTTTGCACATTTTTGTGCAGATATAGGCATTTTTTGGAGTTGGTTGATCAATAGCTAGTTGTTCGGGTTTTGCTGTGGAGACTCAAGGTAAACCTGTTGTTGCGTTCGCAGGCCTCCAAGTCACCTTCTGATATTATACCTGTACTATTTATTTCTATTCCGAACAGTTTTATTTAGCGATTTTCTAGCAAACTCAGTAGAACTTATGACTTGTACTACCGGTTTTGGGATTGTTGGCTTGTATGGAAAGTTCCATATCAAAATTCATAGTTGTTGGTTAAATTTTAATTTAGTAAGTGTTAGGCTTACCTAGTCTTAGAGACTAGATGTCGTCACGACATCCTACGGAGAAAAATTAGGGTCATGACATTTGTGTAGTACAAATTAGGAATAAAACGGGTAGCTTTTTACATACATATTATCCCGCTACAAGTTGTAGTAAAAGAAGATATTATATCTTTCCTTTATTTATAGTCTCAATATAATCAACCGATTCGCGAATACTTTAGAAACTATATAATTTTCTTTGAGACTTACTACAATACAATACCTTATTGATTATCAATTTTATTTCTCCAAAATAGTATAATTGGCTCTTTTAGAGCTTTTAATTGATTTTGTACTACCACATATTCATCAACATCCATGTAGTGAATATCTCTTTCAATGAGAAAGTTATACCATTATGGTCATGGTCAAAATCATTATGGGCAATATATGTTGCTTCTATTACTTTTATCCTGTAATAATCACATTGCCATAATATTTTCGCATAATCAAAATATGTCACGACCCAAAACTTAGCCTGTCGTGATGGTGCCTAACGTGGTACTAGGCAAGCCGACGCTTCAAAATACTTCCAACACTTTCAAATGAAAAATAAGAATAATGCAAGTGTAAATCATCAAAACCCTCAAAATTGGATAGAAAACCAAAAGCCAATACGGAAATTCCCAACATCGGGGTGTCACTGAGTACATGAGTGTCTATACAACACAAGTCTAGAAATACTGTCTATGAAAAACTAAGACTAAATACATAAAATTAAAAGATAGGGGAGGAGAGACAAGGTCTATGAATTCTGCGCAACTACATTGGAATCTCCAAACGGTCAAGCTGTGCAAAGAGATCAACACCCACCAAGTCCAGAAACACTTGGATCTACACACAAAGTGCAGGGTGTAGCGTGAGTACAACCAACTCAGTAAGTAACAAGACTAAATAATGGACCGAAAGTGATGATGAGCTTCACGGATATAGTTCAATTCTAGAAATTACAACATACAAAGATAGGCATGCTTTCAAATTCGACAATTAAGGCCAAAACGGTTAATTCATGTCAATTTCAATTGGAAACAGGATATAACATCTCTCAGAGATTATACGACAAGGATATATGCCAGCTGAAGTACAACAGTAATGAAAATAAGTGCAAAATTTCAGGGCAGCGCCACTCAGTCCTCCCATGCACTCCAACCTCACAATCTCTAATTCATCTCAATCGCTCGGCACTCGCACTCAGTAGGTACCTGCACTGCCTGGGGGTGTGTATAGACTCCAGAGGGGCTCCTTCAACCCAAGCGCTATAACAAGCCAATCATGGCATAAATCAATGAAACATGTTGCGGCGTGCATCCCGATCCCATAATATCCTCACAAAATCAGGCCCTCGGCCTCACTCAGTCATCAACCTCTCCAGTCTCTCGGGCTCTTAGTAATCATGATAATCAGCCCAGACAGCAATGATATAATGTATCGAATAATGAACAATAGAGACTGAGATGTAATATGCAAGTAAAACTGTGACTGAGTACAAACAACAATTTAGCAGATAATTCAACATGTACACGACCTTCGTTGGTCTCTAAAGTGCCCACAGTTAGTCTAAACATGATTTAAAATATGATTTGCAATTCAATTTTTATAACACATGGAGAATGTACGGATAACAACAGATTTTTCAACTATTCAGCTCCATGGAATAGACCAAGTCATAATTCCTATGGTGCACGCCCACACGTCCGTCACCTAGCATGTGTTTTACCTCAAAAACCAATCACATGACACATAGTACGAGGTTTTATACCCTCAGAACCAAATTGAGAACTGTTACTTACCTCAAACCGCATAAATCTCTACTTCAACATGCCCTTGCCTCGCTGAATGGCCTGCGAATGCCTCGAATCTAGTTACAAATAATTCAATACAATCAACACGAGCTAAAGGAATCAATTTCATAAGAAAATACTAAGCTCTTAATCAAAAGTCAAAAAAAGTCAACTCAAAAGTCAGCCTCCGGGGCGCACGTCTCGGAACCGGGTGAAAGTCACAAAATCGAAACACCCATTCAATCACGAGTCCAACCATACCAAAATTACTAAAATTCGATACCAAAATCTTGATCAAAACCTCAAAATTCGGCCTAAGAACTTTTCTCCATTTTTTCCAATATTTCCACCTCCAATCACTAATTAAATGATAAAATCAAAGACATAATCACGGAAATTAACCAAAACTAGGTAAGAATCACTTACCCTAATCACCCACTTGAAATCTCTCCAAAAATCACCTCCCACCGAGCTCCCAAAATCAATTTTATATTATGAACTCAAACCCTTGTTTTTGAAATGTTTAAATTTGCCCAGGTAACCCTTCTTCACGAACGCAACCCCTCTCTCGTCTTCGCGGGGCACAAATTAATGTGCTGCCCAAAATCCTCCTACGCGAATGTGAGGCACCACTTGCAAACGTGATTCCTTGCTGACCCCATGCTTCGCGAACGCGACCTGCCTTACGCGAACACGTAGACCAAACGTGTAGGGTCCCAGCTGCCTCCTCTCCTCTTCGCAAACGCGTTCCCTTTCTCGCGTTCGTGATGCACCAACTACCCAGACCTTCGCGAATGTGAAGAATAAATCCTCACCTGCCATCAGCTACCCTTCACGAACACGGGACTCCCATCGTGAACGCGAAGGAGGAAACCAAAACTGGACACTAGAAATTCTTCAGCAGTCTTCCAAGCCAAATTGATCTGTTAACCATCCGAATTTCACCCGAGGCCCCCGGGACCTCAACCAAACATACCATCAAGTCCTAAAACACAATACAAAACTTATTTGAGCACCCCAATCACCTCAAACAACATCAAAAACACGAATCACACCCCAATTCAAGCTTATTAAAACTAAGGAAATTCCAACTTCACAAACGATGCCGAAACCTATCAAATCACGTCCGATTGACCTTTAATTTTCCACACAAGTCACAAATGACACCATGAACCTATTCCAACTCCCGAAACTCCAATCCGAGCCTGGTAACCACAAAGTCCGCTCTTGGTCAGACTTTCAAATTTTCAACTTTCACCATTTCAAACCTAATTCAACTACGGACCTCCAAATCACAATACGGACACGCTCCTAAGTCCAAAATCACCCAACAGAGCTAAGGGAACCATCAAAACACCATTCTAGAGTCATTTACACATAAGCCAACATCCGGTCAACCATTTCCACTTAAGCTTCCAATTTTGAGACTAAGTATCTCAATTTATTTCAAAATCTCTCTGGACCCGAACCGACTATCTTGGCAAGTTACATAACAGCTGTAAAGCAAAAAATGAGCAGTATATGGGGGAATGGGGCTACAACTCTCAAAACGATCGGCCGGGTCGTTACACAATAGGTAGGTGATCAATGACCATTCATGCCATAATAATAAAATTATTTTCTTATTTTATTTCAAACCTTCTTCTAGAGGTGAGTGTGGTATATTTACTACCACTAGCACATTCATATTCTTTCAAGAATGAATATGTATTCATAAATCACATGTTGTCACATTCACATCATGAATGGACCATAATCATCTATATGTACTTTATAAAATCTCATGTCAAATCGATGACAAACATTACTTTCACAGTGTGAAGATGATTTTTGAGAATCCTTATTATTCTCATTAATACAATGACGACGATTATAATTTTGTCTATTGCCACGTCCACATCCATTGATACCTTCACGGTAATAATTGTGTCTTCTTTCAGACTTATTACATATTGCTACCACATCCTCTTAAGGGAATAATAATGAAACAAATTCAATGGGACGGATTTCCACTTCTTTGCCCACAATCATACATGAAGTTGATCATGGCAAGTCGTAGAAATTTTATCACTTCGGGTGATTATAATTTCTTGCAAACTCTATTAGAGTTATAATAAAAGTTTATTGTCTTTTCTTGTATTTAAAATTAGAATTTCAAGAATTTAAAAGAGAAAAATAAAGTAACATACTTACTTTAAATTCAGAATTTAATCCTGAAGGAAGTTCATGGAACAATTGACAATCATTATGCTCAATCCCAAAACTTCTACTTAATTGGTTAGCGTATCGTGCTAATAACGTGTTATAAAATAATAAAATAAGAAGAAGAGTATTGCAGAGAAAAGTAGAGAGAGAATTCTTATTGATTTGGGAAGAATTACAATGGAATAGAACCCCTCTATTTATAGGAAAAAAGTGACTTAGCCACCAAGTAACAAATCTTATAATCTCTCTAAAATATAGGCATTCACCTTAAATACAATTCTATTTATAACACAAACAGAATTTTGAAAATAAAAAATTTGAAAAGAAAACTCCCAAATTCTATGGCCAAACGGGAGCTTAGTATTCCCCAGATGAATACTTCTCTTCTTTTTCTTCTGTAGTAATACCGACGCTTAGTCATTTTTCAGAGTCTCTGCGTACGTGCTTTACACGTGAATATTTAATCAATATTTATATGAAACTTTTTATATAGCAATTAAACTAGAAAAAAGCAAAAATTGTTTAAATACTTGAAGTCAAAATACAAATATAAGAAATTTAGTAAGTTATTTAGATAGTATATTTACTCATATTATAAAGATATGTAATGAGATTGTACCTTATCTAATACTTCTTTAAAGATGATATTTTGGGTGTCTTTTCCTTTTGATTCGTTGGTTACTTCACCATGATCTATTATTGATATTAATTCCCTCTTGCAAATGGAACATATAATTATTTATGTGAGAAAACATATTGTGACAAAAACCACTCAACATTTAGATTGGTAGCCCCAATGCTTTAATAATTATTTTCAACACAAGCGTATTGGGATTCGTGTTTGCAAAAACTATTATAGTAATTAGTATCAGAGCAAGGTTTGGATTTCTACATAGAATCTAGGGCTAAAATATTTTCATCATCTTCAACAAAGTACTAAGTAGATAAATTCGATGGAGATTCTAGTTTCAGTCTATGGAAGATTAGGATGAGATCGTCACTTTTATAATGGTTATGGAAGGCAATTGATGAAGATTTTCCTGAAAAGATGAAAGAGACAGAAAAGAAAGGCTTGAAGGAAAGGGCTTTGAGTGCGATCTGCGTGAGCGCTACAGATAGTGTTCTTTGGGAAATTACAAAAGAAACTCCTGCAGCGGCAACATGGAAGAAGCTGGAGTGATCTCTACTCTAAGAAATTGTTGACAAATTACCTCTGCTGAAAAAGAGTGTAATGACCCAACCGATCATTTTGAGAATTATAGCCCCTTTCCCCTATTTATTGCTTATTCCATGTTTATTTATGTTTATGTTACTTGCTAGGATGTTGGTTTGATTCTGAGGATGTTTGGAGTGAATTAGGACACTTAGTCCTAAGGTTGGAAGCCTAAGTTGAAAGAGTTGACCGGATGTTGACTTATGCGTAAACGACTCTAGAATGGAGTTTTTATGGTTCCAATAGCTTTGTATGGTGATTTGGACTTAGAAGTATGTTCGGATATTGATTTGTAGGTCCGTAGGTTGTTTTGGCTTGAATTGGCAAAAGTTGAAAAATTGAAGGTTTGGAAAATTAAAAAGTTTGACTGAGAGTTGATTTTATTGATACCGGGCTCGGATTTTTTTTTTGGGAGTTGAAGTAGGTCCGTTGTACCATTTATGACTTGTGTGTAAAATTTGAGGTCAATCGGAGTTGGTTTAATAGGTTTCGGCATTGATGGTAAAGTTGGAAATCCATTAGTTTCAATAGGCTTGAATTGGGGTGTAACTCGTATTTTTGATATTGTTTGATGTGATTTGACGCTTTGACTAAGTTTGTATGATGTTTTAGGATGTATTGGTATGTTTGAATGGGGTTTCGGGGATCTCGGGTGAATTACGGAAGGCTACCGGATCAAAAGGGGACTTAATGCATTGCTGAAAAGACTGAGGTTCTGGTGTAACCGCATCTTTGGTGGAATTGACCACAAATGCGGCGCCGCATGTGCGGCTAGAGCGTCGCAGGTCCGAAAGAAGTCTAGCTTGGGGATTATCCCAGAAGCAATCATGTTTCTGCAGAAGCGAAGCCGCTTCTGCGATGGATGTTCCGCAGAAGCGGAGTTTGGTATGCTTGGCAGGAACCGCAAATGCGGATTGTTCCCCCAGGTGCGGGCACGCAGAAAAGCATGGTCGACCACAGAAGCGGGGTTTTGGCTGCAGAAGCAGCATGCCAGTGTTTTAAGTTGTCTCTGCTGAAGCGAGACTTTCTCCGCAAAAGCGAAAATGCATGTGCGATAATCTAGCCGCAAAAGCATAAATGCTGGATAGAGATTTAAAAACGAAGGGTTTGAGTTCTTCTCTCATTTTGAGAATTTTGGAGTGCGGATTAAGGCGATATTTGGAGAGTTTTTCACCTAGATTGAAGAGGTAAGTGATTTTTGATCACTTTTGTCCATGAATATTGAATACCTATTGATTATTTCACCTATTTATCATGAATCTAAGTTAGAATTTGGGGATTTTTACCCATGTAGTGGAGAGTAAGATTTGGGGATTCGAGGGTCGATTTGTGGTCAAAATTGGGTGACTTATGGGTGGTTTATGGGTGGACTTATTATTGAATGGGTGTTTGGCTTTTATAAATTTTGTCGGGTTCCGAGGCATGAGCTCGGGGTTGACTTCTTGAATTTGGTGAAAGAACTTAGCATTGGTTAAAGAACTTGGCTTTATCGTATGGAATCGATTCCAATAGCTTGTATTGATTAAATTAAGTTGTTTGTGACTAGATTCGAGTCGTTCGGATGCCGATTCGCGAGGCAAGGGTTTGTGGGAGCATTGAGTTTGCGTACTTTGAGGTAAGTAACACTTCTAAACTTGGTACTAAGGGTATGAATCCCTGGAATACATGTTATATAGTTGTTTTTAGGGTGACACACATGTTAGGTGACGGGCGTATGGGCGTGCACCGTGGTAATTTTGACTCGGTTGATTCTGTGGTACTGTATAGTTATCTAGTCTTGTTTCTATCTGTGTAGTTCCTACGTGTTAGAGAAATTAAGCAGTGATTTATGTTAGAAATAATGTTTAGGCTATGTGCTTATTCTATTGGGACTGAGGTCATTTTTACTGTTGAGTTATTTGCTTAAGTTGTCATTATGTACTCAATCATATTCATTCATTTGTATATCATATTTCAATCGCTGTTATCATTCACTATTACATCATGTTATCATTGTTTGGGCTGAGAGTATGAGATATGTGAGCTTGTGAGACTGGAGAAATTGCTGACTGAGTTGGGGCCTGAGAGTCGTGTTGTGAGCGATATTGTGAATCGGGTTGCACGCCGCAGCAAGCCATATTGGCTTTATATCTATTATTATTATTATGAATCGGGCTGCGTGCCACAATAGACCATATTGTCTTTTTATTAGTGCTTGGGCAGGATCCGCCCCTCCGGAGTCTAACATACTAGAAATGACCGCAGGTACCATATAGTACTGAGTGATTGTGTATGATGAGTGGGAGTTGAGATAGACAGATTGAGTACTCTAAGAGTGTGAGTACCTCAGATTATCAGTGTGATGCATCACATTTGACATACATATTTGACATGTAGGCATAGAGATGTAACATTCCTCAAGCTAGTTGTACTTGGCATATTTTATCAGCATTGAGCTTAATTGTTGTACTTGAAAGCATGCCTAAATTTATGTACTGTGTACGAACTGAATATGGAAGTTCTCTGAGTTATTACTGTCATTATCTTGTTATATCTGTGTTGTCATCAATTTGACTTGGATTGTACCTTTCTGAGCTCGTCACTGCTTTCAGCCCAAGGTTAGTCCTGTTACTTGTTGAGTACATTAGGTCGGGTTGTACTCATACTACACTCTGCACTTCGTGTGCAGATCCAGGTACATCTAGACGTGGTGATTGCTAGATCTGGTGTTAGTACCTGCTTGGAGACTTTGAGGTAGCTGCCATGATGCCCGTAGAAGAGTTTGGTCGACCGTAGAAGCAAACCCGCAGAATCGGGGTTTTGGCAGCAGAAGCGGCATATCGGTATTTTAAGTTGTCTCTGCTGAAGCGAGACTTTCTCCACAAAAATAGAAATGCATACAGTTGCACTAGAGTTCTAAACTATGTTTCAGGACTGTTATATCTCCTCATACAGTTGTGCAAGAGTTCTAGACTATGTGGACATTAGTAGCTCTTATACTCGGTGACACCAGCATTTTAGGATTGTTGTAGTTGAGTCGTAATTGTTATTATCAGTTATTTATGAGAGTTTTCACTGTTGAACTTACTAAATCATGTTTCTATTTCAAATGCATAGTTATTATTTGATCGTCGGCTTGCCTAGTAATGTTATAGGCGCCATCATGACAGGTTGAGATTTAGTTTGTGACAAGTTGGTGTTAGAGCACTAGGTTACTTAGGTCTCACGAGTCATGAGCAAGTTTAGTAGAGTTCTGCAGATCGGTACAGAGACATCTGTACTTATCTTCGAGAGGATACCGAACCATTAGGAAACTTCACTTTATTAAACTCTTGCCGTGCGGATTTGTTGATTTTGGAAACTAAACATCTATTATTCTATTCTCTCACAGATAGTGAGGACACGTGCGACTGGATCGGGTGGACGACCACCAGTTAGGGACGCGAGAGGCCGGGGCTACGGTAGAGGCCGAGATACAGCTTGTACTGCAGCTAAAGCAGCACCTGCGGAGCCACCAGTTGCTCCAGCTCAGGAGCAAATACCAAGTGTGGTTGAGCCGGTGGGACTAGCTTAGGCACCAGCTGTGCCCATTGTGATTCTAGACCTTCAGGAGGCTTCGGCCCAGATATTGACTGTATGCACTAGCCTTGCTCAAGCGATTTCAGTTCCGGTCGCACCAGCCACTCTCAAGCCGGGGGAGGTGCTCAGACTCCCGCCTCCCGTACTCCAGAGCAGGTAATTCAGGGACTTCAGACACCGGGGGTACCACCAGCCCAGCCGGTTGTAGCTGCTTAGGCCTAGGTTGGTCCACTTATGAGTGACAAGGAGCAGAAGAGGCTAGAGCGGTTTGGGAGGCTTAGGCCTCCAAAATTTAGTGGGACTGAGTCAGAGGATGCTCAGGATTTCTTAGCAGGTGTCAGCAGATCCTTCGCATGGCGCGCATTTTGGAGACTAGTAGAGTCTCATTTACTACTTTTCAACTATCGGGGGCAGCCTTAAGATAGTAGGAGGCCTATGAGATGAGCAGGCTAGTTGGCACTGCACCACTTACGTGGCATGAGTTTTCATTTCTCTTCTTAGAGAAGTTTGTTCCACAGACCCGCAGGGAAGAATTGTGTACGCAGTTTGAGCAGCTACGCCAAGAGGGTATATCAGTGAACCAGTATGAGATGAGATTTTTAGAGTTGGCCTGTCATGCGGTATGGTTAGTTCTCATTGAGAGGGAGAGGATTAGGAGGTTCATTGATGACCTAAATTATCGACTGCACTTCGTCGTGACTGGGGATATTGCATCAGGTGCGAGGTTCGATGAGGTGGTTGATATTGCTAGATGCCTAGAGATAGTTCGAAGTCAGGAGCGTGAGGAGAGAGAGGCCTCATGGTTCAGGTGGTTTCAATAGTGCCTCATCTGGAGGACAGTCCCACTACAGCAAGGGTCGTTCTTATAGGCCTGCTTAGATAGCTCGTTCGGTTCATCATGTTCATTAGCTAGCTATGGTGCATATAGTTCTCGTCCGGGTCAGTCATCTCTCAGTGCCCTCCTAGCTACGAGTTCATCTCGTGCTACATCAGTTCAGGGTTCATCTATACCATGTACTTCTAGTTATTCTGGTTCTCGAGTTCTGTTTCAGTCCACGCCATTATTGACGGATCAGAGTTGCTTCGAGATTTGAGAGTTTGGACATGTGAAGAGGTATTGCCCGTCTTTTGGGAGGTCCAATTCAGTAGAAGGGTTAGGTTATGACTTCTGCACCAGATACTTCACCACTCGCTCAGCCAGCTCAGGGTGGGGTTCAGGTAGACCCCAGAGGGGGAGGCCTATCAGGTGGTGGTCAGGCTCGATGCTATGCTTTTCCCGCCAGACCAGAGGCCGTTGCTTTAGACTCGATGATCACATGTATTCTTTTAGTGTGCCAAAGGGATGCTTCCATATTATTTGACCCTGGTTCGACTTATTCATATGTATCATTGTATTTTGCTCTTTATTTAGATATGCCCCATGATTCCTTAGTTACACATGTTCATCTGTCTGCGTTGGTGGGTGATTCTATTGTTGTGGACCGTATATATCAGTCATGTGTGGTGACTACTGCGGGATTGGAGACGAGAGTTGATCTCTTGGTTCTTAGTATGGTTGATTTTGACGTGATTCTAGGCATGGATTGGTTGTCCCCATGTCATGCTATTCTAGATTGTCACGCTAAGACCGTGACATTGGCGATGCCAGAATTTCCTAGGATTGAGTGGAGAGGTTCTCTAGACTATGTTCCCAGTAGGGTGATTTCATATCTGAAGGCTCAACGTATGGTTGGGAAGGGATGTTTGGCATATTTGGCCTTTGTGAGGGATGTCGGTGCTGATACTCCTACCATTGATTCTGTTCTTATGGTGCGAGACTTTCCGGACGTGTTTCCTGCAGACCTGCCAGGCATGTCACCCCATAGGGACATTGATTTTGGAATTGACTTGGTGCCGGGCAGTCAGCACATTTCTATTTTTCCGTATCGTATGGCACCAGCAGAGTTAAAGGAATTGAAAGAGCAGCTTCAAGAGCTTCTAGATAAGGGGTTCACTAGGCCTAGTGTGTCACCCTGGGTTTCACCAGTTCTGTTTGTGAAGAAGAAGGATAGTACTATAGGGATGTGCATTTATTATAGACAGTTGAACAAAGTTACAATTAAGAACAAGTACCCGCTGTTGTGCATTGATGACTTATCTGACCAGCTTCAGGGAGCTAGAGTGTTCTCTAAGATTGATTTGAGGTCTGGGTATCACCAGTTGAAGATTCAGGACTCTGATATTCTAAAGACTGCATTCAAGACCTGCTATGATCACTACGAGTTCCTTGTGATGTCTTTTGGGCTAACTAATGCCCCGGAAGCATTCATGCATCTTATGAACAATGTATTACATCCTTATATTGATTCGTTTTTCAGAGTATTCATTGATGATATCTTGGTGTACTCTCGTATCCAAGAGGAGCATGCGCAGTATCTGAGGATTGTACTACAGACATAGAGGAAGAAGAAGCTATATGCTAAATTCTCCAAGTATGAGTTCTAGCTTGATTCTGTTGCATTCTTGGGGCATGTGGTGTCCAGTGAGGGTATCAAAGTACATCCGAAGAAGATTGAAGCAGTTCAAAGTTAGCCCAGACCGTCTTCAGCTACTGAGATTCGGAGTTTTCTTGGCTTGGCCGGATATTATCGTCGCTTCATGGAGGATTTCTCGTCCATTGTTGCACCTTTGACTAGGTTGATCCAGAAGGGTGCCCCATTCAGGTGGTCTGATGAGTGTAAGGAGAGTTTCCATAAGCTCAAGACTGCCTTGACCACAGCTCCAATTCTAGTTTTGCCTTCAGCATCAGGTTCATATACAGTGAATTGTGATGCTTCTTGTAACCACCCAACTGGTCGTTTTGAGCTCTAGTGCGTCGTTCGATGGTTTGAAGCCTTGAGTAGCTTCACTTCATGTTTTATGACTTGTATGCGTAATCGGAATTAAATTTCGGGAAGTTCAGGGTTGATTCGGATAGAAAATTCTCAATTCAGAAGCTTTAAGTTGGAAGAGTTGACCAAGGTTTGACTTTTGAGTAAACAACCTCAAAATCAGGATTTGAAGGTTCCAGTAGGTTCGTATGATGATTTCAGACTTGGGCGTATTTTTGGATTGAGTATCGGGTGGTCCGAAAGCATTTCAGCACTTATTGTTGAAAGTTGGCATTTTGAAGGTTTTAGAATTTTTTAAGTTGAATTGAGGTGAACTTTAATTTTGTTAATGTCTGTTTAAAATTCCGAACACTGGACTTGGTTCGTATCGTGATTTGTGACTTGCATGTAAAGTTTGGCATCATTCCAGAATGTTTAAGTGTAATTCGAACGAGTTCGGCGAAGTTTGAAAGTTGAAAGAAGGGTTTTGATCGTCGATTCGTAGTTTGGATGTTGTTTGGTGTGATTTGAGGCCTCAAGCAAGTTTTCATCATGTTTTAGGATGTGTTTCAAAATGGGCTAGGGTCATTTCGCCATGTTTGAGCTGCTGTTTCTGAGATCTGGTGAATCCTTCTTCACGATCGGGGAAAAAGGGGCCGTGATCACGAAGAGCAAAGTGCTGTTAGTAGTCTGAC
The DNA here is from genome assembly GCA_002018475.1 of Nicotiana obtusifolia. Taxonomy (NCBI): domain Eukaryota; kingdom Viridiplantae; phylum Streptophyta; class Magnoliopsida; order Solanales; family Solanaceae; genus Nicotiana; species Nicotiana obtusifolia. The sequence continues at coordinate 75,987 of MCJB01006558.1, forward strand.
TTTGAGAGCTTATATCTTGCAATCTATAAGGAATTTGGGGATGATCCAAAAATAAAGGTTGTAGCCCTTTGAATCTAACTTTTCAAAAATCAAACCATTTGTCATTTGAAATTATTTACAAAAATTTATGGCCATTATACCGAAGGGTGTCTGTGAAGAGGAAACAAAATTTGTACATCGCGATCGCGAGGTTTTGGCCATGATCACGATGAAGGAAAATATGCTGGAACTTTTTTAATCGTGATTGCATGGATGATGACCGCGATCACGAAGAAGGAGGCCTGGCAGGTGTATTAAACATCTAATTTCGGGATTTTGAGGTCATCTCATCACTTTTAAGTTCTTGGAGCTCATGTGGGAAGATTTTGGGTGATTCTTGAAGATCGATTTTGCCATATATCATAAAGGTAAGCTATTCCTACTTGTTTCAAGTTAAATGCATGGGTTATATGTGGATTTTAACATGGAAATTTGATAGAAATTATGGAATTTTTGGAAGAAAACCTAGATACGGTATTTTTAGATTTTGACCACGAAATTGGACATGGAATTAGGAATAAATTATATATTTGAGTCGTGGTATTATGGGTAATGTTTATCTTCAAAAATTTGCAAAATCCGAGCATGTGGGTCCGAGGGTTGACTTGGTTGACTTTTTGAGCGGAGTTGAAAATTATTATATATTGATTAATTATGAGTATGAGAGTATATTTTTATTGGTTTTCACATTGTTTGACTAGTTTCGGATCAATGGGCATTTGTTTGAGGTGTTAGAGAGGAGTTGGAGCCGGTTATGGAACTTCGTTGCGAGGTAAGTCTCCTGTCTAAATTTGTAAGGGGGAATCTGCCCCGTAGGTATTAAAATTATTATGTGCTACTAGTTGTGGGTGCTATATACGCACGAGGTGACGAGAGTTCGTATGTAGCTAAAAGCATATTTATGTCGGGGTAGACTTAGGACTTTATCATGTAATATTTGAATTATTTGAACTTATTTTGCTAGCTTAATTAAGTGAATTTATAATTGAAATTGATTTTGGGAATACATTAGGCCGAGCTTTCACCTTGAGGTGTTCGGCAAGATATTTGATAAATGGTAAAAGTCATGTTTACTTTATGCTCCTACACCTGTGTTGTAAGCACGTGTTTCGTAATTCGATAAGCTTCTTCCTTTCTTGTGCATGGGGCCGAACGCCTTAGCAGTATATTGAGATGCATCTCTGGTTTGCACTGTTCGACCCTCAGCATTGTACACACCACTTTGGATTGGGCCGTACAACCTTGGCATAATCGTGCGTTATACCGCTAGTAGTCTGGATATTCACGAGATCCCCCTTCTATTGAGGCCTGTCATTATATGGTATTCCTTATCCTTTTGAGATTGCACTTGATATTTCATATTTGTTGAGATGGCGAGATTTGAGAGATTTATATCGTTAAAAAAATATTTTGGAGGATTATGTTAATTACAATTTTTATCTCACTACTACTGTTGTGCTTCATATCTGTTATGAGTTATCATATTGATTTATTGGACCACTAGTAAGTGTCGATGTCGACCCCTCATCACTACTTCTCTGGGGTTAGGCTAGATACTTACTGGGTACGCGTTGATTTACGTACTCATGCTACACTTCTGCACTGAATGTGCAGTATCTGACAGGTTCATTTGGTGACCATATTGGCGTGTAGGCGCAACTATTGAGGGACATTATGGTGAGTTGCTTTCTATGCTACGCACCGCAGCCCACAAAGTCTCTATCTTATTTATTTACTTTATCCTATCTATTTTATTATTGCACTCTTTAGTAGACGCTCATGCACTTGTGATGCCAGGTTTTGGGATGTTCTAGAAGTTTTTTGTGGTATTGCTTAGAATTTACACACTTTTATTATCTATTCTATTTAAATTATAAGTTTTCATAATTTCTTTATCTAATAAAATTTATGATTTCAAAAATAAACGCATAATTAAGTTGGTAGTTCACCGTTGGTTGCCTAACGACGACGTTGGACGCCATCATGACCTATAGTGAGTTTAGGGTCGTGACACTTCTTGGATTGGTATTGGGTGTGTCTTGATGCAGGAGGGTAGAGTGATTACTTATGCTTCACGCCAGTTGAAGCCCCATGAGAAGAACTACCCGTTCATGATTTAGAGTTGGCAACCATTATCCATGCATTGAAGATTTGGAGGCATTATCTCTACAGCGTGTCTTCTGAGGTATTTACAGATCATCGGAGTCTGCAGCGCTTATTCAAGAAAAAGGATCTAAAATTGAGGAAACGAAGGTGGTTGGAGCTGTTAAAAGACTATGATATTACCATTTTGTATCATCCCGGGAAGGCTGATCCACTCCCAATCCACACTCAACAATGAGTGGAAGAGGTCGTTGGAAGAATAGTACCCAACTATGAGTCGGGGTCGATTTCCTCAGGGAGCTAACAATGGGTGTTAGAGTGTATACTTGATGCATGAAGACAAAACAACCTAAAACACTTCTACTTACGTTGGTTTTGCAAATTACTTCTATAAACTACACTATCAATGCTCAATTAGAGAAATGAAACTAGAAAATAACTAATTGTTTTTGGTTGTTTTCAAATAGGTAAAAAGCCTAGGAATGTAACCTTCGCCTAGGTGTTCGCCTAATGGGTTAATCACATTAACACTTATTTTATTGATTGGGATGTATTATAGCTCTCAACTTTAAGTTACCCACTCAATACCTCTCAGTCATAGAGTGATTTTTACCAATTTGGCTTTCTCAAGCCCAAATGGGTATCAAGTTAAATAGTTGATATGAGCTCAAGTCGGGTTTTCCCTATCTCTAGTTCATTCCCTTTAATTAGGCTAGTCAAATCCTTAACTAGCCAAATTTCTTGTTAGCCAAGTTTTTCTAGACTAGGTCCCTCTTTCTTAAGTAAAGACCAACTCAAAAAGGCATGAATCTATGTTTGTAATCATTAATTCTAAAATTAAGCACGAACAAGGCTATAAACACCCAATCATAAACAAGGATTAAATTAAATACCCATAAGATTTACATACTAGGATTGGGTCACAACCCTAGTAAATATCCAACTACTCATAGTAGAAAATGAAGAAAACAAAGAAGAAATACAAATTAAAGCCATAATATAAAATTAAAATGATAAACTATGATGTTTTTGTCCCAAAATGATCACAAATTACCCAAAATGGTAAACTACTACGGCTACAGCTAAGAAAACTTCCAATTTTGAACTAAATAAGTGATTCTCGTCTATTTATAGCGGCCCAAAATTCGCTGACAAAAATGCCCTTCGGGAGGTTCTGCGGCCGCACAATTACATGTGCAGTTCGCACATTGCTTGAGTCTGCAGGTGGATGGATTCTCCAGCCGCACAATTTGATCTGCAGCTGCAATTCAGCTTCTGCGGCCGCACAATTCATGTACAGTCTGCCTTCTGGAAAGGCTTCAGTCTTGATCATTTTGCACACTCTTTGAACTTTTAATTCTTGTTAGTGCGACCATGTTCTGCGGCCGCACATATTGTGTGCGGTCCACACTTCTTCTTCAATTACTTCTAGTCTTCTACATCAGATCTGCGGCCGTAGAGAGAATTCTACGCTCCGCACTTGCTTTTGCAGCCGCAGAAATACTTCTACGGACCGAACTTCTCGTCTGTTGCGCCCCTTCTTGCTTTGTAAGTCGGAACACTCCTTTTTGAGTTAGATTTCTTCATAAGAGCCCAAATCTCTAACATTCCTACAATTTACACACTTTCATTAGTTTTGGGAACATAAATCAACACTTTCAGACTAAAACAAAAGTAAAAAAGGTACTAATAAGTTGTCAAAATCCACATTTATCAACTCCCCCAAACTTTAGTGATTGTTTGTCCTCAAGCAAATAGATTAGTTCTCACCTCCTCAAAGTGAAAGGTCATTTCAGCGAGTCAATGGTAAGCCATCCATACGCAATTGGACCAACAACTACCCATACTATTCAAGCATTATCAACAAGGTGACAAGTCAAGTGTCATGCACATATAGTTTTACTGTGATATTTGAGCTTCAAAACTTGACTTTACTCATCAAGGACTCATGTTATATCATGTAGGTCAGGTGGACCCCAAACTCTTCTTCCTCTACCTTCCATTTTCCAAGCTCACTTATAAAGTTAGCACTCGATCTTAAGATCTAATAAAAGGTTCACTCTTCTCTCACAAGAAAATGTCACAAGTACGGCTTCAAGTACCATAGGCTTGACCCTCATGTAATTACCACTAATGTAAGCTCACTCGGTTCGAAATCAAGTAGGACTTCTTTCGGGTTGTAATGAAGGCTTTTGGAATAGGGTAGGATACCATATGGGTAAGTAGTTACACCTTTCCTTATGCACTCCATATTTTTATTTCTTGGCTCACAATTACCAATTCTTAGAGGCAATCTCTTTTTATTGGGAGCTAAAGAGACTTGACATCACTCTTTCTTGTTCATTTCATTCTTTTTCTCCCTTGATTCTCATGTTAGGGATCATTACCTCTTTTTGAATCCATCAACACTTCCACTTATTCTCTTCTTTGCATTTTTTCTTTTTGTTCTTTTTCTTTTCTTGCCTTCTCTTTTCATAGAGATCATTTTTTTCTCTTTTTGTGCCTTGATACCTCTTTCGAATTCCTCAACTCTCCCCCCCCCCCCCAAA
>MCJB01006558.1:80697-97659 GCA_002018475.1 Nicotiana obtusifolia
TCCCCCCAAACTTATGCCTCAAGCTACTTACTTCACAAAAGTGTTAAGGAAGATTCGGGTGCCAAGAGAGGATCACGACAAAACAGGTAAAGGCTTATAACATGTTTATCAAATGAGAAAGGCTAGAGGCTCAAAGGGGGTTGACTAGGGATAACGACATTGATTGGCAATAGAAAGCTCAAACGGGCCAAGGCAAGCCTACAATCATTTCTCAAACCAAGCAAAACTTAGTATTTCGGCTTGAAACACATTCGGAGCAAGTTCTAGACCATTCGCGGGGATACTTGGACTAGCAACAAATCACCTCACCCCTCACGCAACTAGATCGTAAAAGAGGATAGAGTCGAGAGCCTACAACAACCGCACTCAAGTTAAAGATTACTATGGTCCAATAAACCACTCGATGATTACCAAAGTCAACTCAAGAGTCTCAAAGTTACTAACTAGAGCTATTTTCTTTCAAAAACCTTGTTTCAAACCATAAGCACGTAGTTAAGTGTGTTGGTACCAAATTAAACATGAATAACTCTTTTTCGAGAATGACTTGATTAGGTCTTTTATTCATCACTACTACTATTATTATTACCTAAAGACAAAATCGGACTCATTCCCTTAAGAAGGTTGTCTCTCCATCCATCGTTGGGACGAGTTACCCGGTTCACATAAAAACTACCTTTGGAAAGAACCGTGATGTTAAGAAAACCAAAGGCTTATTATCTACGAAAACATAAAAAGAAGCTACTAACAAAACAAGAACTAAAGTGAAAAAATAAAGAAGCTAATGAATAATAAATATTAAAGATAGATAAACTACAAATAAGAAAAGGAACAGAATCATCCAATTATTATAGTCCAAATGTATCTGAAATGTGTCAATGTCAAATCAAATAAACTCCAACCCTCCCCCCACCCCCCTCCCGAATAAAAGTAAGTATTGTCCCCAATGCTTAACAAAATAAGAGTGAAAAGAGAAAGGGCGAAGAAAACTCCCAAAGGATCCTTGGACATCTCAGTGTCCCCAGCAATATCATCTAACTGTATCTCATCATCATCAAATCTGGGAGTGGCAAGAGTGGTAAACATCGCACGCACCGCCTCAGTAGTGTCGGCAGTAAGGTCTGGCTCATCAGACTAACCAGCTGGTCCAACAGCTGCAGATGGTGCATATGGATCTTGGTCAGGGTCAAGTAACATATCAAAGGGTAGATCCCCAGCCATCGCAAGTCTGGTCACCTCCTTCCTAAGCTTGTCAACTGATTTCTTACTTTCCTAGGACTTCCTCATCTTCTTCACTTCTTTGCCTAACTCCTCGATAACGGACTCGTATTGTACCAGAGTGTACATGATCATCTTCTGGCTGTCCAAAATCTTCTTCAACTTCTCGTCAACATCATAGGAGACATGTGGTGCCTGTGTAGATGACTGCGCTACAACAGTACTAGATAAGTCAGATAGCTTTGAAGTAGTTGTCTGCATCCAGTTGTTGAGACTCACCAATGTTTAGGAGATTCATAGAGCAGATAATAGAGCTGTAGTCATGGGCACTGGCCTCGGAGCTGGAGCAGGGGCTACCCTAGGGGCTATGGTAGGAGCTGAGGATGATGGCGGAGGCATAGCAGCAGCACTGGAAAAGGGCTCAATAGAGGTAGATGGAATGTCAGCTATCTCAGTAACTACCACTGTCGGCTCAGTGGTGGTAGAAGACTGAGCTCTCTTCTTTGGGTTGGTGTCATATGATCTTGGCTCTATCTTTGCATCAATGAGGTACTCTGTGATAGTGTTGGGAAAGGGTAGCCCGAGCTAGTCTGTTGTGCTACCAATGAAATGTTTGCCGACATCACGGTACCCACATTAATTGGGTACCTGGACATGATAGGATCCATAAGAACAGCCCAAGGAAGAGGGAGATGAGTCTCATTTTGGAACAGATCAAGTCTGCTGCAAACAAAGGTCTGCCATCCCTTCGTCTCGAAGCTCAATGTGTTTCGCTGAATGGGAACCCCAACAATTATCCATGGTGGTGGAGGCCCTGGTGGTGCTAAGATCTCTGCTAGCCAAGGTCGGACATCTTCTATGCAAACTTCTCCAGATACTCCTTCGGCTCTAAGTCCTAGACTCCAAGTACGCGTTTAGTGTATGCTAATCAAACTTCACCTTGAGGTTGCATACTTTAGTCACCTATTTCCCCTTCTTGATGTAAGAAACATTTGCATATAACTCTCGGATGAGGTACTCCTTGGCATCCTCAACTCTCTCAGTAAACCACATTCAACCCTTTCTTGCTCTGAACTGCCTCAACACCGCTGGGTTGTATTTCCAAATCCTTCAATAGAAACTGCCACTCAAGCGTCAAGGATCTCTCCGGCCACCAAATACGGAAATTAGTAAAGGTAGCCAATCTGACAAACCTATCCTTCCATATCTCATTTTTCTTCGATCTCTCCACACCCGTGGATGTACCATCTCCCCCTCTACCATCATCGGGGATATCCTGTACGGTCTGTGCCTCTGTGTTTGGTGTAGCTGCTGGCTCAGAGGTCTGGCTAGCACTTTCAAACCCCTCGGACGTGCTATGAGATAAAAAGGCCTCATCCATAAGCTAGAATCACCCTTGTGTCCTAGACTGTGTAACTGTCTGCTCCTCCTGAATAGAGGCTGAGTTGCCCTCTGAAGCTTCCCTAGACGGGACATAGGAACTAGACTCGGAGAGGTTTGCACCTCTCCCTCTCCTGCTGTGGCTTTCTTTCTGATGGTTTTGGGCTGGCCAAGGGGGAAGGTACCTATACCACGACCCCTAGAAGACTCACCTCTTCTTTTTGTAGTGTCGTCAGGGCCTCGCGATTGAACCATTGTTTGTATAGCAAAGAAGATTGTTAGTAGCAGGTCATCATTCAACAAATTCAAGACTTATTTAAGAAAGGGAGAACATTGAGGACATAGTGAGGTTACAACAAAATAACAGGTTGCGAGAATTGGGTTCTATGGTCCGTATATTTTTTATGTGCGGCCGCAGAATGGAAGTGAGGTCCGCAAAATTGCAAGTGCGGCGCACTTCAAACAATCAAAGTGTTCAGAGGCTCAGAAGCCTCTCTCTGAAGATAGTGTGGAGCTTGTTTTGCGGCTGCAGGAGAAATTTACGGTCCGCACATTTTAGGTGTGGTCAGCACATAGGGGTCTCAAAAAGGATAGACCTCTGATTTCTAAGTGTGGATACTCTTAGAAATTTGCGGTTTGCACATTTTAAGTGCAGTTGCAGAAGCACTAGCCTTCAACAAATTGTTTAAAACACCAAACTGTGGACCGCACAATTTCAAGTGCGACCGCAGATTTCAAACATTACGTACAAGCAGTCTTTTTCTACTTAGATTTTTCAATTACTTGCACAAACAAACATGGCAACATGGCATAAACATGAAATCTCATTAACACAATCCCATTAGAGCATGTATTATCAATTACCCAGTTTAGATCTATAACTAATGGAAAAATGGATGAACTATAATAACAGATGGCCTAAAAAGAAACTAAAATTTTAAAAATTAAACTAATAGCAAAATACATGATATGAAGCATACCAGATAGAGTGAGTGCACTGGGTGTATAAGCACAAGTGGTTGTGTGTGGGGATAATGAAAATCTCTCAAGAAAGTTGTAGAGTAACAATGATTTTTCAGGAGAGGGAAAAGTGTAAAATGAACTCAAGTTTCCTATTTATACTAAAAATCTTAAGAGGGAAAAGGGTCAAGTGCGGCCACTGATTTTCATTTGCGATCCGCACTCTATCACCTAAGGCAGCTGCCTCTGCTTTTAAGGTGCAGTCCGCACATTTTTGGGTGTGGTAGCAGATTAGCCTCCGTACTGACAGGATCAAACTTCAGAGAGTTAACATTTTTACACTTTTGCAAGATTCTAATTGTGCGATCCGCATGAGAAATGTGCCGCCCCGAATGCCCTCCTGCTGTGGCACACAGAAATGTGCAGTCCGCACAAAAAAGTGCAGTCCTTAGATCCTTGAACACTTAGCCATTTTTTAATTCATCATTCTTGAAAGTCACGCTCAATCCTGTAGCATACTTCAAATCAAGTTAGAACACAAACAACACCTAACTACAAAAGATAAAGGAAAAGAACATGATTTGCCTCCCAAGAAGCGCCTGATTTAACGTCGCGACACGATGCAAAATACCCTCAAGTGAAGTAAATGATCGCCACCACGTGGCTATCTCCAACCTTGCCCAAGTAGTGCTTCACCCCAGTGACCATTGACTCAGAATACTTCATTATTTTTGTTCTTCAAGTCTAATTCACCAAAAGGTGTCACACCAACAATTTCAAATGGACCACTCCACTTGGATTTTAATTTCCCAGGAAACATTCTCAACCTTGAGTTAAACAATAATACAAGATCGCTTACCTTGAACTCTTTGTTCCAAATGTATTTGTCATGAAGATATTTCATCTTTTCTTTGTACAGGACGAACTTGCATAAGCATGGTACCAGAACTCATCCAATTCATTCAAATGTGCAACCCTCAAGTTAGTGGCTACATCCCATTCAAGATTCAACTTCTTTAGAGCCCACATTGTCTTGTGCTCTAGTTCCACCGGAAGATGACAAGCCTTATCGAACACCAACCGGTATGGAGACATTCCGATAGGTGTTTTGTAAGCCGTCCGATACGCCCATAACGCATCATCAAGCTTCTTGGACCAATTCATCCGATTAGCATTTACCATTTTAGACAAGATACTTTTATCTCCTGGTTGGAGACTTCCACTTGCCCACTAGTTTATGGGTGATATGGAGTCGTGACTTGGTGAATTACACCATTATTGCTAAGTAAAGTGTCAAAAGCTTTGTTGCAAAAGTGTGACCCCCCATCGCTTATGATTGCATGTGGAGTACCAAATCTTGTGAAAATGTTCTTCTTCAACGAGGCCACTACACTTTTCGCCTCATTGTTCGGTAAAGCGACAGCCTCAACCTATTTGGACACATAATCCACTGCGACCAAGATGTAGGTGTTTCCACAAGAACTCATAAAAGAGTAATGAAGTCAACGTCCCAAACATCGAAAATATCAATCTCCAAGATGTTGTGAGAGGAATTTCATTTTTCTTTAAGATTCAACTGGCCCGTTGACATTCATCACATCTTTTCACCAACTCACTAGCATTCTTGTAAAGAGTAGGCCAATAGAAACCACAACTAAACATTTTAGCCGCCGTTCTTGCTCTACAATGATGACCACCATATGGCGAAGAATGACAAGCCCCAAGATATCACCTTGCTCTTCTTCCGGTACACACCTCCCAATCACCCAATCCATACAAATCTGGAAAAGGTAATGTCCATCCCAATAATAATCTTGACAATCTCTTTTGAGATTCTTCTTTTGGCTTGAAGAGAACTCATCCGGAATGATTTCACATAAAAGAAAATTTGCCAAGTCCACGAACCATGGCACCTCTTTCATTGAAATTGCCAAAGGTTGCTCATCAGGGAAAGAGTCATTGATTTTAAGGCCATCATGAGGCCTCCCCTCCTCCTCCAAACGAGACAAGTGGGCCACCACTTGGTTTTCACTACCTTTCCTATCTTGGATGTCAATATCAAATTCTTATAAAAAAACAGTACCCATATCATCAACCGAGCTTTGGAGTCCTTTTTGCTCATAAGATATCGAAGCGCTGCATGGTCCATGTGGACAATAACTTTTGCACCCATCAAGTACGGGCAAAACTTCTCAATTGCAAACACAATAGCGAGGAGCTCTTTCTCCGTAACGGAATAGTTGACTTGGGCACTATTCATGGTCTTACTAGCATAGTAGACCGGATGAAAAATATTGTTGATACGTTGCCCCAAAATAGCCCTAACCGCTATGTCACTTGCATCACACATGTGTTCAAAAGGCACACCCCAATTTGGAGCGGTGATGATCGGATTAGTTGTCAACTTGAGCTTCAACAATTCAAAAGCTCTGACAAATCACTATCGAAATTGAACTTGGCATCCTTCTCAAGGAGCTTGCACAACGGGTTCACCACTTTAGAGAAATCTTTGATAAAGCGCTAGTAAAAACTCGCATGGCCTAGGAAGCTCGGCACACCCTTCACCGAAGTTGGGGGTGGAAGCTTAGAAATCATCTCAATCTTTGCCTTCTCAACATCAATTCCATTTCTTGAGATTTATGGCTAAGGACAATACTTTCTTCAACCATGAAATGACATTTCTCCCAATTGAGCACCAAATTGGTTTCTTCACATCTAGCCAACACTTTGTCTAAATTTGCAAGAATTTCATCAAAAGAATCCCCAACCACCAAGAAGTCATCCATGAAAACTTCAAGGTAGTCCTCCAACATGTCCGTGAAAATAGTCATCATACACCGTTGAAAAGTCGTCGGTGCATTGCACAAACCAATGGCATCCGCTTGAAAGCAAAAGTACCATAGGGACATGTAAAGGTTGTTTTCTCTTGATCTTCCAGAGCAATGAGAATTTGGTTGTAGCTCGAGTACCTATCGAGAAAGCAATAGAAATCACGGCTGACCAATCTATCGAGCATTGATCTAAGAAAAGAAGTGAAAAGTTATCCTTCCTTGTTACTTTGTTGAGCTTACGGAAATCTATACGCACCCTCCAACCGATCACCATTCTAGTAGGAATCAATTCATTCTTATCATTGGTGACCACCGTCATGCCCCCCTTCTTTGGGACACATTAAACCGGATAAGTCCATGAACTATCCGAGATGGGGTAGACAACCTCGGCATCGAACTACTTGATAATCTCCTTCTTCACAACTTCTTGCATAGCCTTATTGAGTCTTCTTTGATGTTCAATAGATGGCTTAGTGCCATCCTCCAACTTGATCTTATGCATGCAAAAGGCGGGGCTTATACCCGAATATCCGCCAAGGTCCATCTAATAGCCTTCTGCCTCTTTTTTAACACCTCCAATGTGGAATCTACTTGCATGTTAGTCAAACAAGAGGAAACAATAACCGGTAAAGTAGAACAAGAGCCAAGAAATTCATACCAAAGGTGTGGAGCCAATGGCTCCAACTCCAAGGTAGGTGGCTCTTCAATAGAAGGCTTTGTAGGAGGAGTCTTCCTATTTTCAATATCCAAAGACAATTTCCGAGGTGCATAGATGTACGACCCCATTTCTTGCAAAGAGTTCACACATTCCATAAAATCATCCATCTCATCATCATCAAAGTTGAGCAAGACGGCCTCCAACATATCACTAACATTGATAGTAGCACTTGTATCATCCACAATGACATCGGTCACCAAATCACATACCTCATTGCTTTTTGGTTGCCGCATGGACTTTCACACATGGAATACCACTTTTCATCACCAACCCGGAAAGTGAGTTCTCCGGCTTCAACATCACAAAGAGCCTTACCCGTAGCAAGGAAAGATCTCCCAAGAATAATTGACACTTCATAATCAACTTTACAATCTAGAATGACAAAATCCGCCCGGAAGAATAAATTTGTCAACCTGGACGAAAACATCTTCAATCACACCCAACGGCCTTTTCATGGTACGATCAGCCATTTGCAATCTCATAGAAGTGGGTCTTGGTTGCCCGATCCTCAAAGTCTTGAAAACCAAATAGGGCATCAAACGTATACTTGCCCAAGATCACAAAGAGCTTTAGCAAACTCGGCACTTCCAATTGTACGAGAAATCGTCAAAGCACCGGGATCCTCCAACTTAGGAGCCATTGAACAAATAATTGCACTCAGTTGATGAGTGACTTTGATAGTCTCAAAATTAATTGACCGCTTCTTTGTCACAAGATCATTCATAAACTTTATATGATCGGGCATTTGTTTCAAAGCTTTTGTCAATAGCACATTGATTAAAAGACTCTTCATCATTTGAATGAACTTCTTGAATTGATTCTCGCCATTTTTCTTGGCAAGTATTTAAGGGTATGGAGGTGGAGGCTTAGGCAATGGTGCCTTTTCCTTTTGCACTACCGGCTCCGATATGTCAATGATGTGTTCCTTAGACGGGTTCACCTCCACTTGAGTCTCTTCAACACTATCATCAATATCAATCCGAACTTTCTCATTTGGTTGAACAACATTGTTTGGGATCTCTTCTTCTTGCACAAGTCGCCTTCCACTTGAGGTGGGTGCATTCCGCCTCTTCCACTTCTTGTGATAACCGCCATAGCATGCCCCGTATTGTTACCACCCTTTGGGTTTACTACCATTGCACTTGGTAGTGCACCCTTAGGACGAGACTTTAGAGCTTGAGAGATTTGCCCCATTTGAACTTCTAGGTTGCGGATTGAAGTATTGTGTAAGGCAAGTTGGACATTCGAATCGGCATTCTTTTCCATCATTTTCTTGAACATATTCTCAATACGTCTCATCTCATTTTTTGAAGAAATTGATCCGTGGGAAGGATAAGAAGGTGGGTTGCTCGATTGTTGATACATTGGGGGCCTTTGAAAGCCCGACCCCCTGTTGCCTTGATTGTTACCCCAACCACCTTGATTGTTGCCTCCCCAATTTTCTTGGTTGTTTCCACTCCAATTTCCTTGATTGTTGTTGTTATGCCTATTTCCTTGATTGTTAGAATTCTAATTGCCATGATTGTTTTGTAGTCTCCATTATTGTTGGTTTGATCCTTGGAAGTTGTTTCTTTTCCCTTGAAAACTTTTCACATATTGCACTTCCTCCTCTTGCTCATTATAAGAATCATCTTGATAAAAACTGCCATCATCTTGCACATAGTTCTCCACTCGATTTTGCACTTGTGGACCCTTAGTCCTCTTCTTGTTTAACAAAGCATTCACTCCATCCATAGTATGAACTTGCTTAGGAGCTTGCACTTGATTTAGTTGAGCCTTTGCTAATTGAGTCATGGTAGTGGTCAATTCGGCAATGGCTTGCCCATCGTCTTGCAATTCTTTGTGGAGGTGGATCGTATTCGGATCACCTTATGGGACATTGGCTCGGGATTGCCAAGCCGACGACGTTTCCACCATCTCATCTAAGATTTCACACGCCTCCGCATAAGGCGTAGCCATAAAGTTCCCACCGGCTAGTTGATTCCCTACACATTGGTTGGTTGTGTTAATCCCACAATAAAAGTTTTATTGCAACATGTTTTCTGTCATATCGTTGTTGGGACATTCCTTAACCATTGTTCTATGGAACTCCCATATTTCGTGTAGCGGTTCATTCGGCTCTTCTTTGAATGCCAAGATCTCATCTCGAAGTGTAGACATATGCCCGGGGGAGAAAAACTTAGCAATAAACTTGGCCGTCAACTCATCCCAAGTGTGAATTGAATGGCCCAGCAATTGTTTCAACCAATCTAAAGCTTTCCCCCATAGAGATAAGGGAAAAAGCCTTAGCATCAATGCATCCTCAGAAATATTAGTTTGCTTGCTCCCCCAAATGTATCCGCAAAGCCTTTCAAATGTTTATAAGCATTTTGAGTTGGAGCACCGGTAAAGAAACCTCATTGCTCAAGCAAAGTGAGCATCACATTGGTGATTTGAAAGTTGCCCGCCCTAATACGGGGATGGACTATTGCACTAGCATAACCTTCGTTGGGTAATATCCGGTGTGGAGCTGCTTGTGGTGGATGTGGTGGAGGTGGGGGTGGAACGGGCACATTCTCTTGCGGTCCCTGGCCTCTTTGTTGTGGCACTTGAGGTACCTCATCAAGTTATTCCTCCTAGCCGTCCAAGTCGCCCAAAGGCATATTTCCGAGCTCGTTATTTGTCATGATTGTACCTAAGATTTCTGAAACACGTTAGTAACACTGACCGGAAAGAAGATATTCTAAAAACACACTCAAATATATATCTAACACCGTTTTAACTCATCGGCAATGGCGCCAAAAATTAATCCACTCCCAATCCACACTCAACAATGAGTGGAAGAGGTCGCTGCAAGAATAGTACCCAACTATGAGTCGGGGTTGGTTTCCTCAGGGAGCTAACAATGGGTGTTGGAGTGTATACTTGATGCGTGAAGACGAAACAACTTAAATACACTTTCATTGACGTTAGTTTTGCAAATTACTTCCATAAACTACAATGCTCAGTTAGAGAAATGAAACTAGAAATTAACTAATTATTTTTGGTTGTTTTCAAATAGGTAAAAGTCCTAGGGATGTATCCTTCACCTAGGTGTTCGCTTGATGTGTTAATTACGTTAACACTTGTTTTATTGATTGGGGTATATTATAGCTCTCAACTCTAAGTTACCCACTCAATACCTCTCGGTTATAAAGTGATTTTTCCTAATTCGGCTTGCTCAAGCCCAAGTGCGTATCAAGCTAAATAGTTGATATGAGCTCGAGTTGGTTTTTTTCTATCTCTAGTTCAAACCCTTTAATTAGGCTAGTATCTTTAACTAGGCCAATTTCTTATTAGCCAAGTTTTCTTAGACCAGGTCCCTCTTTCTCAAGTAAAGAACAAGTCAAAAAGGTATGAATCAATTTCTGCAACCATTAATTCTAAAATAAAAGCATGAAGAAGGCTAAATAACAAACACCCAATTATAAACAAGCATTAAATTAAATACCCATAAGGTTTACACACTAGGGTTGGGTCACAACCCTAGTAAATGTCCAGCAACTCATAGTAGAAAATGAAGAAAACAAAGAAGAAATACAAATTAAAGCCATAATATAAAATTAAAATGATAAACTATGATGTTTTTGTCCCAAAATGATCACAAATTACCCAAAATGGTAAACTACTACAGCTACAGCTAAGAAAACTTCCAATTTTGATCTAAATAAATGATTCTCGTTTATTTATAGCGGCCCAAAATTCGCTGACAAAAATGCCCTTCAGAAGGTTCTGCGGCCGCACAATTACATGTGCAGTTCGCACATTGCTTGAGTCTGCAGGTGGATAGATTCTCCAACCGCACAATTTGATCTGCGGCAGTAATTCAGCTTCTGCGGCCACACAATTCATGTGTGGTCTGCACTTCAAGCAAGGTTTCAGTCTTGGTCATTTTGCACACTCTTTGAACTTTTTGAATTCTTGTCAGTACGACCATGTTCTGCAGCCGCATATATTGTGTGTGGTCTGCACTTCTTCGTCAACTACTTCTGGGCTTCTAAATTAGATCTGCGGCCACAGAGAGAATTTTGCGATCTGCACTTACTTCTGCAGACCGCACTTCTAGTATGTTGTGCCCCTTCTTGCCTTGTGAGTCGGATCACTTCTTTTTGAGTCGGATTTATTCATAAGAGCCCAAAATCTCCAACATTCTTGCAATTTGCACACTTTTATTAGTTTTGGGAATATAAATCAACACTTTCAGACTAAAACAAAAGTAAAAAGGTACTAATAAGTGGTCAAAATTCACACTTATCAAAGGCTAATGTGGTGGCCGATGTCTTGAGTGGAAAGGCGGTGAGTATGAGTAGCCTTGCATATATTCTGTTGGTGAGAAACCGCTTGCATAAGATGTTCAGGCCTTGGCCATCAGTTTGTGAGGTTAGATATTTCAGAGCCTAGACGAGTTCTAGCTTGCGTGGTTTCTCGGTCTTGTTTATATGATCGCATCAGAGAGCGTCAGTATGACGACCCCCATTTGCTTGTCCTTAGAGACACGGTTCAGCACGGTGATGCCAAGGAGGTTTCTATTGGAGATGATGGGGAATTACAGATATAGGATCGGATTTGTGTGCCCAATGTAGATGGGTTACGTGAGTTGATTCTTGAGGAGGCCCAAAGTTCGTGGTATTTCATTCATCCGGGTGCCATGAAGATGCATAAAGACTTGAAGTAGCACTGTTGGTGGAGGAGAATGAAGAAAGATATAGTGGATTTTGTAGCTTGGTGCTTGAACTATTAGCAGGTGAAGTACGAGCATTAGAGGCCGGGCGGTTTGCCTCAGAGGCTTAAGATTCCTGAGTGTAAATGGGAGCGTATTACCATGGACTTTGTTGTTGGGCTCCCACGGACTTTGAAATAATTTGATGCTATTTGGGTGTTTGTTGAAGGATTGACTAAGTTTACACATTTTATTCCGATGGTGACTACCTATTCTTCGGAGCGATTGGCTGAGATCTATATCCGTGAGACTGTTCGTCTTCACGGTGTCCTGTATCTCTTATTTTTTATTGGGGTATGCAGTTCAGATTGTAGTTTTGGAGAGTAGTACTGCGAGAGCTAGGCACACAGGTTGAGTTGAGTACAACATTCCACCCTCAGAAAGACGGATAGTCAGAGTGCACCATTCAGATATTGCAAGATATGTTAGGATTTCTGGGATTCTTGGGATCAATTTCTACCGTTTGCAAAGTTTGCCTACAACAATAGCTACCAATCAAGTATTCAGATGGCTCTATATGAGGCCTTATATGGGAGGTGATGTCGGTCTTTGGTTGGTTGATTTGAGTCGGGTAAGGTTAGGTTGTTGGGTACCGATTTGGTTTAGGATGTTTTGGACAAGGTCAAGTTGATTCAGGATCGGCTTCGCAAGGCACAGTCTAGATAGAAGAGTTACGCCGATCGGAAGGCTCATGATGTTGCTTACATGGTGGGAGAGAAGGTATTGCTCAGAGTTTCACCCATGAAGGGTGTTATGAGGTTCGGGAAGAAGGGCAAGTTGAGCCCTCAGTATATTGGCCCTTTTGAGGTGCTTGAGAGGATTGGAGAGGTGGCCTACAAGCTTGCATTGCCACCCAGTCTTTCGAGTGTTCACCTAGTATTTCATGTTTCCATGCTCCAAATATATTATGGTGATTTGTTTTGTATTTTGGACTTCAGCACGGTTCGGTTAGATGGAGATTTGACTTATGATGTGGTGCTGGTGGCCATTTTGGATCGGTAGGTTCCAAAGTTGAGATCAAAGAATATAGCTTCAGTGAAATTGCGATGCAGAGGTCAGCCACTCGAGGAGGCTACTTGGGAGACCGAGCGGGATATGCGAAGCAGCTATCCACGCTTATTTGAGACTCCAAGAATGACTCTAGACCCGTTCGAGGACGAACATTTGTTAAAAAGGGGGAGAATGTAACGACCCGGCTGGTTGTTTTGAGTATTGTAGCCCTGCTCTCCCATTTATTACTTATTTGATGTTCATTTGTGGTTATGTCACTTGTCAGAGTGGTTAGTTTGATTCCGGGGATGTATTGGAGTGAATTGGGATACTTAGTCCCAAGGTTGGAAGCCTAAGTTGAAAGAGTTGATCGGATGTTCACTTATGTGTAAATTCCAGAATGGAGTTTTAATGGTTCCAATAGCTTCGTATGGTGATTTTGGACTTAGAAGTACGTCCGGATATTGATTTGGAGGTCTGTAAGTCATTATTGCTTGAATTGGCGAAAGTTGAAGATTTAGAAAATTGAGAAGTTTGACCGAGAGTTTACTTTATTGATATCGAACTCGGATTTTGGTTACAGGAGTTGGAGTAGGTTCCTTGGGTAATTTATGACTTGTATGCAAAATTTAAGGTCAATCAGAGTTGGTTTGATAGGTTTCAGCATCGATTGTAGAAGTTGGAAATCCATTAGTTTCAATAGGCTTGAATTGGGGTGCAATTCGTGTTTTTGATGTTGATAGATGTGGTTTGAGGCTTTAACTAAGTTCGTATGATATTTAGGATGTGTTGGTATGTTTGGATTGGGACTCGAGAGCCTCGGGTGAATTACGGAATGCTAACGGATCAAAATGGGACTTAATGCATTGCTGAAGAGACTGAGGTTCTGGTGTAACCGCATCTGCGATGGGATTGATCCGAGATGCAGCGCTGCTGATGCGGCGCCGCAGGTGTGGCTGGAGCGTCGAAGGTGTCGAAGGGGTCTAGCTTAGGGATTATCACAGAAGCAATCATGTTTCCGCAGGAGCAAAGTCACTTTTGTGATGGATGTTCCGCAGAAGCGGAGTTTGGTGTGCTTGGCAGGAACCACAGATGCCGATTGTTCCCGCAGGTATGGGCGCACAGAAGCGCTTGGTCGACCGCAAAAGTGGACCCACATAAGCGGCAGGTCGGTGTTTTGAGTTGTCTCCACTGAAGCGAGACTTTCTCCACAAAAGTAAAACTACAGGTGCAGTAATCTAGCCGCAGAAGCGAAAATGCTGTATAGAGATTTAAAACGAAGGGTTTGAGTTCTTCTCTCATTTTGAGAATTTTAGAGTGCGGACTAAGGAAATTTTTGGAGAGGTTTTCACCTAGATTGAAGAGGTAAGTGATTTTTGATCACTTTTGTCCATGAATATTGAATACTCATTGATTATTTCACCTATTTATCATGAATCTAAGTTAGAATTTGGAGATTTTTTACCCATATATTGGAGAGTAAGATTTAGGGTTTTGAGGGTCGATTTGTGGTCGAAATTGGGTGATTTTGGTATGGTTGGACTCATTATTGAATGGGTGTTCGTATTTTCTTAATTTTGTCGTGTTCCAAGGCGTGGGCTCGGGGTTGACTTTTTCGGTTAACTTTTTGAATTTGGTTATAGGACTTAGCTTTATCATATGGAATCGATTCCTATAGCTTGTATTGATTATATTAAGTTGCTTGTGACTAGATTCGAGTCGTTCGGAGGCTGATTCGCGAGGCAAGGGTATGTGGGAGCATTGAATTTGCGCACTTCGAGGTAAGTAACTTCTAAACTTGGTACTGAGGGTATGAATCCTGGAATACGTGTTATATGGTTGGTGTTGGGGTGACATACATTCTAGGTGACGGGCGTGTGAGAGTCCACCGTGGTAATTATGACTCAATTCTGTGGTACTGTATAGTTATCTAGTCTTGTTTCTATCCGCGTAATTCCTACGTGTTAGAGAAATTAAGTTGTGATTCATGCTAGAAATCATGCTTAGGCTATGTGCTTATTCTGTTGGGACCCACTGAAGTCATTTTTGGTGTTGAGTTATTTGCTTAAGTTGTCATTATGTACTCAGTCATATTCATTCTTTTTCATATCATATCTCAGTCTCCGTTATCATTCACTGTTACATCATGCTATCATTGTTTGGCTGAGTGGTATGAGATATGTGAGCCCGTAAAACTGAAGAGATTGATGACTGAGTTGGGACCTGAGTGCCGTGTTGTGAGTGATATTGTGGATCGGGTTGCATGCCGCAGCAGGTCATATTGGCTGTATATCTATTATTATTATTATTATGGATCAAGTTGCACCCCACAGCAGGCCTTATTGGCATTATATCTATTATTATTATTATTATTATTATTATTATTATTATTATTATTATTATTATTATTATTATTATTATTATTATGGATCAGGTTGCACACTACAGCAGGCCATATTGGCTTTATATTACCGTTTGGGCAAAATCCACCCCTCCGGACTCTGACATACCAGCAATGAGTGCAGGTACCATACAGTGCTGAGTGATTGTTTGTGATGAGTGGAAGTTGAGATAGACAGATTGAGTACTCTGAGAGTGTGAGTACCTGGGATTATCACTGTGGTGCATTACATTTGACATGTAGGCATAGAGATGTAACATTCCTCAAGCTAGCTGTACTTGGCATATTTTATCAGTTGTTGAGCTTAAATTGTTGAACTTGAAAGCATGCCTAAATTTATGTACTGTGTACGAACTGAATATGGAAGTTCTCTGAGTTATTACTGTTATTATCTTGTTATATCAGTGTTGTCATTATTTTGATTCGGACTGTACCTTTCTCAGCTCGTCACTTCATCCCAAGGTTAGTCATATTACTTATTGAGTACATTGGGTCGGTTGTACTCATACTACACTCTGCACTTTATGTGTAGATTTAGGTACATCTAGACGCAGTGATTGCTAGATATGGTGTTAGTACCTGCTCGGAGACTTCAAGGTAGCTGCCATGAAGCCCGCAGACCTTGACTCTCCTTCCTTACATTTTATTTCAGTACTGTTCTATTTCCTCAGACAGTTGTACTAGAGTTTGAGACTATGTTAACATTCGTAGCTCATGTACTCGGTGACACCAGGATTTTGGGTTGTTGTAGTTGAGTCGCAGTTGTTCTTATCAGTTATTTATGAGATTTTTCACTGTTGAACTTATCAAATCATGTTTCTAATTAAAATGCGTAGTTATTATGTGATTGTCGGCTTGCCTAGTAATGTGATAGGCACCATCACGACAGGTTGGGATTTGAGTCGTGACAAAGAGGTTATACGATCTTCGTTTGAATGAAGGTACACTTGATAAAACTCACCTTGATGAGTTTAATTCAATTAATGGAACTGAAGAACATAGATATTAAATTTGAAGTGAGGATCGGGTCTTAATTGTGTTATGTTCTTTACCATCGACTTACGATACTTTTGCTAATACGTTACTATATGGGAAAGATAGTATTTCACTAGAAGGTGTTATTAATGCACTAAAATCTAAAGAGTTTTAGCAAAAAGCAGAACTGAGGGCGAGGGTCTTGCGAGTCGAGGAAGAACACAATAGAAAGACTTCAATAGAAAAAAGTCAAGAGCCAGATCGAAGTCTAGAGTAAGAAAAAAGAACTATTATGAGTGTGGGGAGCAAGGTGACTACACGGGGGATTGTCTTAAGCTGAAAAAGAAAAGAGAAAAGCAGAAAATAGATAATTCTACAAATAATATTGATACTGGAAATAATTCTAATGACAGTGACTATGTAGGGGAAGTCTCTGCCTTTAGTTCTTGTCATGCGCAAAATTCCTGGATTCTTGATTTTGGTATCACTTTTCACATGTGTCCAAACAAGAGTTGATTTGCAACTTATAAGCAGATGAGTGAGACTGTTTACATGGGAGATGATAATCCATTACCAGCAGTGGGGATTGGTAACATCATATTAAGAATGTCCAATGAAATTATCAGAAACATTGAGTATTGGTATTTTCCTCGGATAAAGAGGAATTTGATTTCTCTTTTGACTTTGGATAATCAAGGGTATAAGTTCCACTCCGAGAATGAAATATTTGTTGAGAACAGACACCCCCCCCCCC
>MCJB01006558.1:104066-125218 GCA_002018475.1 Nicotiana obtusifolia
TATATATATATATATATATATATATATATATATATATATATATATATATATATATTTGGGATGGATCTTCCTTGGGCTGGATTGGCCATATACAGTACTGAGCGTGAGGTTGTATTTATGTTTGGTTGGGCTGGATCTGCCATGTACGGTGCTGAGTATTGAGCATGATGAGTGAGAGAGTGAGACCATGAGATTGAGTACTCTGAGAGTGTGAGTACATGAGCTCATCACTGAGATACATCGCATTTGACATGCGTACTTGAGATACATGCATAGAGATGCATTTCCTTCTACTACCCGGTTTTGCTGACATTCATGATCTTACCTGTATCCTGACATATAGGCATAGAGATGTATTTTTCTCATGCTATCCGAAAATGAAAACATCTTATTTAATATTGAAAGGTTTTTGGACAAACACAGTTTTCAAACTTACTCGTATGCTTTTGGGACTTTCGGTGAAAGATCTGGGATTTGCTGTCATACTTGAAAAACATGTCTATTTCCATAATTGTGACGAGTTGAGCATCTTACCTCTGAGTTATTTTCATGTACCATTTTGTTATATTGTTATAAACTGTTGCTAGTTATTGGAGTTGGACTCTGACTCTTGTCCCAACTCGTCACTACTTTCAACCTAAGGTTAAGTTTGTTACTTATTGAGTACATGGGGTCGGTTCTATTCATAATATACTTCTGCACCTTGCGTGTAGATTTTGGATGTTGATGTTGCAATGTATGACGGAAGCTAGTATTGAAGACGTACCTGCTTTCCAGTTACAGCTGCCTCTTGTTCATGGTAGCCCTAGACTTATAAAAATCTGTTTATGTACATTCGGATAGATGATGTATTTATTTCATGCCAGCTTGTAAATTCTAAATCTTAGAAGCTCATGACTTGTACAACCAGTCCTTGGAGGAGTTGTATAAAATTTAATTATCTCATCTTTGACTCACATCAGTATTATTATATTGTGCTTTATTGTTAATTGACTTACCTAGCGGGTCGGGTAGGTGCCATCACGACGGTTCGATTTTTAGGTCGTGACAACACCCCCACACTTCTCCTATTTCTACTTGTTATATGAAAATTACAAGTTACTCTAACTTGCAAACTCAGACAATACTTCAACTAACATTGTTTGAATACCATCCTGATTACAGCTCAATCTTCTAATACACAAGAACTAAACTCAATCTCCTATGAGAACTTGATTATTAGCACATGTTCATTATGTATTAGGAGATTGAGTTGTAATCATGATAATATTCAAACAATGTTAGTTGAAGTATTGTCTGAGTTTGCAAGTTAGAGTAACTTGTAAGATTCATACAACAAGTAGAAGTAGGAGAAGTGCGGGGATATATTAGGTTACAAGAAGTGTAATAAGTACATTTGGCTCAATTGTTCTAGTGAATTGAAGTTAAAATCTTACGTGGTAAGTTGTGACTTTTTCACCTTTGAGCCGGGTGATTTTTCACGTAAAAATTATTGTTTTTACTTTGTTGTTTAGTTTATTTGCGTGTAAGGAGTAAGGTAAGAACCAAGTTCTTTAGTAATTTAGGAAGGGACTCAAAATAACAAAATTCAAAGTATATAAAGGCTTCACTGTACTCATGAAGGGTGAACTGCACTCTGAGCCAGTTGTAGTTGAAGAGGAAGCTGATGTAGCTTCTGAAAAAAGTGATATGAATCAGTCTTAGTTGTGGCACTTGCGACTTGATCATATGAGTGACAAGAGATTGTCTTTGTTGAGCAAGAAGAATTTGTCGGGTGGGTATAAAACTCAAGCTATGAGTTTTTGTGAGAATTGTGTGTTTAGCATGAAGACAGAGCATAAGACCAGAGACAAATTAGATTATATATATTCAGACTTGTAGGATCCAAACAGAGTTCTTTCCAAGAGTGGTGCCAGGTATTTTATGACTGTGATTGACAATTACTCAAGAATTGTGTAGATATATTTTTTGAAAGCAAAAGATAAGGCATTCTGATATCTGTTAAATTATGATGGTTGAGAGGCAGACTGGATGAAACGTTAAGCGTCTTTGGACTGACAATAGGTTGGAATTTTATAATTTAGAGTTCAATAATTTGAGAAATAGAGAGGGCATAGTAAGACGTGCATTTGTGTCGGAACACCATAACAGAATGGTGTTGCAGAACGTATGAATGGAATGCTTTGTGATAGCGCATGAAGCATGCTTT
This sequence comes from Nicotiana obtusifolia, assembly GCA_002018475.1. Lineage (NCBI taxonomy): Eukaryota > Viridiplantae > Streptophyta > Magnoliopsida > Solanales > Solanaceae > Nicotiana > Nicotiana obtusifolia. The sequence continues at coordinate 106,276 of MCJB01006558.1, forward strand.
CACACTCATGTGGTAGCAAGAAATTTTGGGATGAATCAATCAATACAGCTTGTTATTTGGTCAACATATCTTCATCCACAGCCATTAAGTTCAAAACACTCCTTTTGAGTTATGGTTCGGTTCACCTGCTGATTACCAAGGATATTTAGTTGTCCTGCTTATGCTCATGTCAGGGATAAAAAACTTGAGTCGAAGGCAAAAAAGCGTATATTTTTAGTGTCTGCAACTGAAGTGAAAGGTAATAAATTATGGTGCACAGATCAAAAGACCTTAGGGTTAATTATCAGTAGGAATGTACCATTTGATGTTAGTCAGAGGGAGAAGATAATAGCAAAATAGATTGTGGTTTCAGTGACCACATAGAACTAGAAATTGAATCTCCACTAGCTCGGCCTAGTAGTTCTAAAATAGAAGAAATAGAGAAGGTGCAAAATACTAATTAAGATGATAATGTTTATACATCTACACAACAACAACCATATAGCATTGCAATAGGTAGAGAAAAGAGAGTAATCAACCGACAGCACAGGTTTACAAACGTAGTTGATGGGAATCTTCTTAGATATAAGAATCTTGTGGGATTTGCTTTGGAGTTGCAGAGACCGTTGATACGCTTGAGTTAATAGTTATCTGGAAGCTATTTCGAGTACAGAAGCAAATTGATAGATTTGTGCTATACCTAAAGAAATTGGGTCGCTTAATAAGTTTAGGCGTTACCTGTTGATGAAGAGAATTCAAGCCAAGAGGAAGATTTGTTATTTGTGGCTTAAATTCTTTTCTTTGAGACTATTTGGGATCTATATATAGGAGTTGGGGATTCTGTAAATTGTATTGTATTTTTCTCTCATTCATAGTGGAAAACTCTCTCTGCTTCTGCCCGAGGATTAGGCTTAGCCGAACCTTATTAAATTCTTGTATTATTATTTCCTTTTTGTTTGTTTTGTATGATTGTATGTTAGTTAACCCACAATCTTCTGCAATAATAATTTTTTCCATTACCCTAAAATTGGGGTAGCTCATTTTGCTTTAGCATCTCCCTACATCTTTTACTCTTTTATCTCACTGTTGCTAAGTTCTTAATGTTCTCTGAGTAATCTCTAGCTACTCCTTTTTTTCGTTATCCTAAAAGACTCTTTAGAGTCCAAATTAAATCTAACACTAAATTTTAAGATACCATTGGTTTAGGAATTATTTTGAAAAATAAAAAGATGTCATAGGGCATAGTTTTTTCTTATTAAAAATGTATCTGGATCTATATCTATTATCTTATTACCTTAGATGATTTTAGGTTTGGTTCGTTTAATCCGTGTAAATTCTATTTGTCATTTATTCATATTTGCTTAGAACATAGTAGGATTTAGTGCTTTTGTGAAAAATAAAATTTACGGTGCAGTTTTGTCCAAAAAAAAACATATTACATATTTATTATATTTATTGCGGTGTATGATTCTATATTAGACTCCAAACAGAAAATTCTGTGTTACAAAAAAATTGTAATATGTAGAACTCTATCATGTATAGCACCTTAGATGTGCAATAATTCCTTTAAGTTTGGTTTTTTTCTTTCCTCTTTTGGTAATATATTATTTTTTAAACCAAAAAATAGAGTTTTAAATAAACAATGTAACCATGAAAATTTATTGATTTTGTGATTATAGAAAATAATATATATTGGGCTTTTTATGGACAAGAAAAAATTATGTAAACATATAAGAAGACTTGGTAAACTGAACCATAAGAACTTGCTTCTTCTTTTTTTAACAATAATAAAGAGAAGGAGTTTTTGGTCTCTCCAAATGTCAACGATGATATATAGTTCCTTCTAAGACACCATTTTTCCAAAAAGGATAAATTAACGACTTCTCAATTTTGTATTCCAATATCCCATGAAAGTGAAAGCTACATGCTTGATTGAAATACTACTCAATCAACATTAGTAAACCATTAAATTTGCATTGCAAACAAATGAAATGGTCAGTAAATTCACAAATTGAATGCATTAGCATTACCAACTAAACGTCTCGGTTCAAAAGTCAGAACTCACAAGCTTTATTAGTGCATGCCTTTATTGTGGCATTATCAAATGTTTCCCAAATTAATCAAGGCTAATAAGCTTTATAGTGTAATTTTATTCATCAACGACTAATTAGATTTATCTAAGCAAACACTACATTACAGAATGCTAACAAGAGAGAGAGAGTGTGTGTGTGTGTGTTCGGTTTAAACATCGTGAGGAGCAACGCTGAGAAGATAGAGGCATGCACGGAATATGTGAAAAAATATGATCAGTATAAGTAGTGAGCACAAGCTACTGACCTTCAATCTATTTTCTCCAACTCTTTAGTTTTCTGTCGATCAGCGGCAAGAAACTGCCGTCTTCAAATATCTGTATGAATTAATCTACAGTATGTGAAGGTATGATAATTGGTATTGCTATTTGCTAGTCTACGACTAAAAGTAGAAAAATTTACTACTGAAGCGCAATGAAATTATGGACAAGGAGGAACAGAAAATGGCACAGAACGTAAACATATATATATATATATATATATATATATATATATATATAGAATACCATCATGCACCCGCCCCAAAATCCTTGAGTATCAAGTACACGCAATTGGTTGCTACCTTTCTCTCCCGTTTTTCACACAATAGCAAGCCAAACATATATGGATAAAACTTACAACTAGATCAACCGAAAGTTCTTAATACAATAAATACATAGAGAAATAAAAACAATATTTAAAACTTCCAATTCCAAAGCTAAATCTAAGTTTTATACTTTCAAAATTTTAGGAACTCGGCAAGAATTACGAGCTTTGGTTTGATTACAATTTGCTTTACGTCTTCTTTCTCTCCGCTTTGTCATTGATTTGAAACGGAACTAATAAAAAGGTATTACTTGGACATAATCATGAGCCGGTATGATTTGCTTTATTTCAAGAGTCTGATATCTAGAAGCGGAAGACTTCTAATTTCACTTGGACACGGTCATTATTTCGGATGAATTCATATTATGAAGCAGATAACAATTTTTAAAATTTTACAATTTGACTTGGACTCTACAAATAATGAAGTGCTTTTACGTTTTTGTACATTAATATTATAGAGATATTTAAAGGACGTAAAAGTTTAATTAATATTTAAAAATATTTTTATCGTTAAAACATTCGTATATTTATATAATAATATAATATAGACATAGATAATTGAAAAATAACCATTATCATGAAGTTTCATAGCCAACCGTTAGATAGAGCTCAGATTGAAATATATATTTATTTTTTTTAAAAAGGGTTAATTCAACGCTATCAAATCTAAACTTGGACATTTACTCAGCATTTCATTGGTTTATTTGGGCTTCTGCAGAAAATGTAACTTTTATTTTAGTTTTAGTGAATAAAAGCGCAGATGAGAAACAAATGATCATATATAGGCACGTGCACAAACACGTATAGTTTATGGAGAAAGGAATGAAAGAATACTATTACAGAAATAAAAAATCAATTATATGGACTAAGAAGAAAGGAATTGAAGAAAAATTATAATTAAATAAAATATCTGTAAGAATCTTGTCAATCAAGTTCCAAATCAATGTTAAAATATTGCTATGCGTAGATGCAACAAGGCGCAGTTTTAGGTTTCTAAATTAGGTGTAGCAACTAGGAATAATTCTTTTCTGCCAAATTTTTTAGTTTCCGTACTTGTCAATAACGTTTGCATTCATAACATTTTCTTACAAAATGTACACCATTTTATCTATGTTTATTATTTAGTACGGTCCTTCTCAAGATTGGACTCACGGATGATGAGGTGCACATCTTAATTAGCGCCGATAAAACAAAGCGAATCACTTAACTTGTATTTCACGTAGGTTAAGGTAGGGTAAAAATTTACCCGCATCGAATGTTTACATCAAGCCTAATTAAGTTAATCTCTTTTACCCGGGGGTCTAACTGGATATCTTGAAAAGCTCTCATCTTTTTATCTAGAATAACATAATCAAGAGGAGCAGAGCGAACAAAATCCGCTTTGGGGTGAATTCCCTCCCCTGAAGTTGGCGCTAATTGAACCCTAGATTATGAGCTTACTCAAGTCGGAAATGCCACATCAGCCTGATATTTTAATATGTTGACTTGCACCCAGGCCTAGCTCTCTGTGGTGGGGCGGTCTCGCTAGGTGAGATAATGAGACCAAAGCATGAAAAATCGGCTACGTGCAAAATCAACAGGAAAGCTTTGGCTGTTTAGATTGACGGCGTACCTGAGCACTCATGCCTGCAGACCCCTCGATTCTCTTTCTATGACTACTCTGGAAAAGAAAGTCTCACTACTCAATGACTTTCGATCTTCTTTCCCCCATATAGATATTGAATAGAACGAGTTCGCTTCATGATTATAATAGATAAACTAAGGTCTATCAGGAGTTCTATTTCTAATGAATAAAAAATCCAGTAGTCATAATGACTACCGGTACTAACTTACAAACTCCTATGGTTGCTAACTTGCCGTCCTCGCCTGTGTTCTATTTCCTGCAATCATCTTGTAGCATACTTCCTGTATCTTGTGGCTTGAATATTATGTACAGGTCGACTGTGTAGAGATTCATACCTCACTCCTTATCCTCTCCCAAACTTTTTCTAAGTTCTTCCAAGTTCTAATCTTACTTTTTGTCAAACACTAGGGCAAAATCTTGTCTACTTCTACGATATCATGTATAGGAACAAATATAAGACTGCGAAAATCATAAACTTAGAAATTTTTTTAATCTATTGAAATAATTTCATCGTTTTACTAGCAGTAGAATATCAAAAGCATAGAATATTTTGATATAAGAAAACATATTCTCGTGGATGAGACTCTAAGACAGAAGGAGAATTTGTGCCTCACAGTTTTAGACTTCATTTTTACTCTCTCGTGATAATGTTTTTTTTGCCGATATAATGACATTGCCGTTAGGAGCATAGCGGACTAGCTAGATATTAAGTATATGTAAATATTAAATTAGATTATTATGTCAAAATAAATAAAAGTTAACTATGGTTAACACTAACAATTGTAGTAAATTATGTGCCAAGTGTCCTTTATTTATTAATTTGGTATAAACATTCGACGCTAGAAAATTTTTACCGTGGTAAAATGATTAAGATCTTCTATCTTTAATCAAAAGGTTTGGTGTCTAGAAATTAAAAAAGAAAACTTAGTAGGGAGATAACAAAAAGTGAACCTGCAGTAAGGTGTAAGAGGTTTAGAGCCTTTATTATAGAAACCTATATGATAATAAAAAGATTTCAGAACAATTAAAAAACCTATATGATAATAAAAACCTCCTCATTAGTCCGTTCCGTGTTGGTGTTTATCTGTCACAGGCTGCAATCTCCTTCATTTCATGTGACACATTTTTTTTTATTAGTTCATATGATATATTTATATATTTTAAAATAATTTAACTTTAAACTTTTTGTAGTCCCATAAAATTTTTATTCTTTAAACTTTTAGAACGAAAACAAATTACATCACGTAAATTAAATTAAAATGGAAGGAGTACTATGGTTATGCAAACACAAGTTCAAGGGTGAGAAGGTGATGAACGTGCGGCAACCATGGTTATTTGTGATCACGTTAGAGATCGAGTGGGTATTACCTTATTCACGTCATTGGCAATTAATCTTTCTATGTATAAAATAATTTTTGGGTTTAAATTTTTATGTTTGACGATATTGAAAATATTGAAATAATTAGATCAAATAAATGGTACTCATAAATAACAATTTATAATAGGCAAAAGTTTATTCGTACTTAATACTTACTTCAGACCAATAAATAAAAAACATATATGTTTTTTGAACACATTATCACTTAACCATGTTGATAGTTGGCGAAAAGTATGGTTATTTTGGTGTCATTCGCATGTTGATAGTTGGCGAAAAGTACGATTATTTTGGTGTCATTCGCCTCACATTTTATTGCCTTTGTTGGTATTGTAATGTAAAATATAAAGTATATTGTGCTTAATTGGAGTTGTTATATGTGTAGGATGCATTGGGAATGAAGTGAAGCGTAAAACTGCGGTTTAGAGATAAAAGAAGGTTTCCAAACTATCTGTTACGCGGTACTTTATGAGATTTCTTGAAAAAGTGACGTAAGTCTAAGTAATCGATATTCGTGCGATTACTATCCGTTAATTGGGGTTCCCCTCTGTACGCTAAACGAGACTGTCAGTGCCGTACGAAAAAACTATTATCACGAGGAATTGAGAGAATAGAAAAGATAATGAGAATGAACGAAAGCTTGATTGCATTAATGAAAGTTATTACAAAAGGCAACACGGTGTCGAGGGGGAGAGACATCAATACATAGAATTGTTTGCATGCTTGAAAGTTTGACTACTTGATCCCCCCTAATAATATTTAAAAAAAATAAACTAAAGTTACAGGATTTGACATAACTAAGCTAGAGAGACATAATGGAAATACAGGAAGTAAAACTACTCTATATTTACAATAAAAAGAACTTAGATTCCTACAAGGTAGAAGCAAGTCCGTCAATGGCAACCTTGTCTTTAACATCAGAGTCTGCACACGCGGCACTGTTGGCTGGGGGCTGGCGAGGGCTATCGACGGGGCGATATAGGGATAGACACGCTTGTCACTTGCCGCAGCCAAAACCACGGGGCTGTCCATAGCGCTAGGCATTGGGAGGCTTTCCAGGACGCCATGGGGTGCGTTCAAGGGGTCATGGGGCATGGCTGGAAAGCCGCCTATGACATTCTCCCCCACTTGAGTTAGCGACGTCCTTGGCGCCTTACTTGCAAGATAATCATCGATCAGGCTCTTGTAGGCTTTGAGGTTTGTTTCCCTCTCCCAAGTATTCTCTTTTGTATCACAGTCCTGCCATTTCACAAAGAACTCTTGGTGATCTTTCCTTGAAGCATGAATCATTTGATCATCAAGAATGGCCTCTGCACGCCTTTTCTCGGTTGAATTAGGGCCTCGAATACTGGATATTGTGATTTGTCTCTGCGAAGGATCCTCATTCATGTCTTCCCGAAAAAGTTTCAGAAGGCTGACATGGAAGACTGGATGAATCTTCCACCAGGCTAGTGTATCCACTCGATATGCCACTTTCTCAATGTGTTTCGCAATGGACAAGGGTCTAATGTATTGCAATAGGCAAGGTTCATGAACCCTTGCAAACAAGTATCGCTTTGGGATTTTCATCATCACTTTGTCTCCCACTTGGTATTTAACAAAGCGACGATTTAATCAGCATGTTTTTTCATCCGCTTTTGAGCTTTAACAAGATAGCTACGCACTATTTTCATATTTCGCTTCCATTGCTTCGAAAAGCTAGCAGCTCGAGGAAATTTCTACATGTTTAGAGCATTCACAGTGTACGGGAGTAGCGGTTACTGTCTGGTAACAATTTCAAAAATACTACTGTTTGTATTAGAGCTCTTTTGTGAATTGAAACACAGTTAACCAGCATCTAGAAGTTTTACCCAATTCTTCTACGATCTGGTAACAAAATAGCAGAGGTATTCCTCCAACATGCCATTGAACCGCTCCATCTGGCCCTCAGATTGCGGATGGAAACTTGAACTTTGGCCCAACTTGTACCCGAAGCACTTAAAGAGATAAGTCCAAAAGTTGCTAGTGAAGCGAGAGTCGCGATCACTAAAGGAGGCAGGCCCCAATATTTGACAACATGAGAGAAGAAGAGTTGAGTTATATCTTCTGCTGATATATATTTTGGGGCTGCTATAAATTTAGCGTAGTGAAAACTGATCTACCACAACCAAGATAGTAGTAAGATCTCCGACCTGGGCAATTCGATGATGAAATCCAGTGACATGCTTTTTTAAGGTCTTTTTGGAACATGTGAGGGCTCCAAAAGTCCCCCTTGTGTCAGCGGTCCGACTTGTCTTTCTGGCATACTAGGCAAGTCTTCACATACTAAGTAACATCATCAGCCATTTGAGGCCAATAATAAGCACGGCGCAACAACGCCATGGTGCGTTTTTCACTTGGGTGGCTAGCCCACAAAGTATCATAGCATTCTATCAAAAGAGTCCTACGCAAATCTGCCCTCCTTCAGGAACATAAAGTCGGTTACGTTTCACCTTTAGGAACCCATATTCCTAGTAGAACTGGCGAGTCTTGCTCTGTCCTACCAAATCGACCAAATACTGTGCAGCAGGATCCTTGGTGAGTAGATCCTATATATGGTCTTTTATAGTGGTGGACACTTTGCTCCCCCTTAGGGTGGTGAGTAGGCAAACCGATGCTAGGCCAGCCCTCCAACTTAGCGCATCAGCAACTTGGTTGGTCTTCCCACTTCGGTACTCCAGATTGAAGTGAAATTTCGCTAGGAGTTCCTGTCACCTGGCCTACCGGCCATTCAACTTTGGCTGAGTCATGAAATGACTAACAGCTGTGTTGTCCATCTTGACCACGAATAGGGTTCCCATCAGATAGTGCCTCCAAAGGCATAAGTAGTGGACGACAGCCAATAATTCTTTTTCGTGGGTGGCATAATGTCATTCTGCATCCTTCAACTTCCGAATCTCGTAGGACATTAGGTGTCCTTTTGTAGCAAGACTCCGCTCTGAGCATAGTCAGAGGCATCAGTTTGTACTTCGAGCGGCTTGGCCAAATCAGGAAGGGCCAAGACGGGGCTACTAGACACCGCTTTTAATATGTTGAAGGCATCCGCTCGCCTAGGAATTCAATCCCAAGGCGTGACATTCTTTAGGAGTTCTGTCAATGGCACTGCAATGAGAGAGTAATTTTTCACATATCGCCGGTAAAAGTTTCATAGGCCATGGAACACCCTCATGGGGTGGATATCTTTAGGCCGCAGCCAATCTTTGACAGCCTCAATCTTCTGTTAGTCCGTCTTGATCGGCCTTTCCTTGACGACATATCCAAGGAAGTCAATTTGTTTTTGGGCGAAGGAGCACTTGGATAGCTTCAAATAAAATTCGTGCTCCCGCAGTCGGACTAGGACCTTCCGCAGGTGCTCCAGGTGTTCCTCCAATATTTTGCTATATACCACAATGTCTTCCAAGTACACCACTTCGAATTCGTCAATGTACTCTCAGAAGACTTGGTTCATCAGGATGCAAAATGTGGCTGGATCATTAGTCAAGCCGAATGGCATGACCAGGAAGTCGTACGACCCATATCTTGTCACACAGGTCGTCTTGTGTTCATCTCCCTTAGCAATCCGGACTTGCCAGTAACCTGTCTTTAGGTCTATTTTGGTGAACACTATAGCACTACTCATTCTATCGAACAGGTCTTCCATTGGGGGGATAAGGTACTTGTTCTTCACGGTGATTTTTTTTAAGGCTCGATAATCTACACAGAGTCATAGGGTGTCATCCTGTTTTTTTTGGAACAGCACAGGGGACCCATAAGGGGACTTGGAAGGCACAATGATCCTCGTGTCTAGCATTTCCGTCAATTGTCTCTGAAGCTCGGTGAGTTCGGGTTGTGACATTCTGTAAGGCACTTTGCACCTGGCACCAACTCAATCTTATGATCCACGGTGCTCCTAGGTGGGAGTCGCTTTGGCATGTCCAGTGGCATGATATCTTTAAACTCCGTTAACAGCTCCTTCACCGGTGCAAGAATGGGACCCGAAGAGTGTTCAATATCTTTAATATAGAGGGTATCCAGGAAAGTAGGTTCATGTCTTTGACTACAAGGTCGAGGTGTTCTCCACAGCCATCTTTATGGTTGTACATGGGATAATGCAGGGCTTGGCCTCGTTTGCTCCCATCATCAACAGCATGTCTGCATAAGGTACAGGAATAGTGTTGGTTTGCCTCATGAATTCCAATCTAACTATCAACTAGAAGTCATCTATGATCACCACACGCAAGTTGAATTTTCCTGCATAAGGACCAAGCTTCACCGGCACTTCTTTGGCTATTCCACCCACTAGCTGAGGCGGGGAGTTGATAGCCTTGACATGACCTCTGCCCTTTCCTACAACTAGACCAAGGAGCTCTACCTGAGTTGAGGCTAAGTAATTGTGAGTAGCGCCCGTGTCTATCATCGCCCCAATGGGCTTGCCATTAACTTTCATTTCGATGAACATAAGGGTTTTCTCTTGGTTAAGAGGAGACACCTCATCCGCCTTTATTTTCCTTTTCTTGGTAGTTGGGCATGGGTCCTTCTTCTTATAGATGCCAGTACTGGTTCCCGCTAAGACTTCAGAAATAGAACAAACAAGTGCGTTGAAAGCACCTATTGGTTCTGTCTGGTCAGCATCGTCTATGTCGTCGCCTGTCCCATCATCAAAAGTTTGATGGGCGTTCATTTTTGCCTGTGGGCATTCATTATTCCAACGCGGCTTGTCGTAATGACGACATCCTGAAGGGGGCTTCCTCTCTCAATCGTTGTTGTGAGATGCAGCACTATTGTTGCCTGAGGAAGGAGTCTTAGATTTGATTGCACTCCGATCTCCTCCTCTTCTGCTAGGACTACCATTGCTAGGCTGGCCCCTTTTGTATCCTCCTTGGATAGGCGGTTGAGGTCTATCCTTCCGAGCTTCCACTTGGTAGTCCCCAAGGCATTCCCCTACTTGGATCGCCTTGGGTAAAGTATCTATCCTCTGTCTTTGCAGCTCCATATGGACATACGATTTCAAACTTTCCAGGAATATGAAGAGTTTGTCTTTGTCCCCCCATATCCCGTATGTTCAGCATGAGCGCGGATAATTCTCGCACGTAATCTCGGACTGACTTGGTATGGCGGAGCTCCAGGAGCTTTATCCGTGCATTGTACTAGACGTTTTCGGGGAAGAATTGTAGGCGTATGGCTTCTTTCAGGTCTCCCCGTGTCTCAAGAGTATCTTCACCGACCCTGATGGCTTCGTATTTCACCCGCCACCAGAGTTTAGCATCACCTTAAAGATACATGAAAGCAGTTGCTACTTTTTTCGAGCCCTATTGTAGGGCTTTGGTTCAGGAATCTTCAGCTTTTGTGGCACAGGGGCAAGGTTCACAACACCCCCGGCGTGGTTTCTGCCTCTTTAGAGTAGGCCATGTAACGCAACGTTGACAACATTGAGGTGGACCATCATGTTGTCTATGGTCTACTGCATGGCAGCCACCCTGTCTGCCTCTTGTTCCCTATAGGCTAAATCCTCGGTCCGCTCCTATTGGAGCCCCTCGAATTTACTAAACATTCCTTTGTGGCTGCCGTTTGCCAGTCTCCTTCAGAGTCGTGGCTAATATTAGCAATATCTCCTTCGGCCTGCTGCATCCTGTGGTCCAGTTGCCCAACCTTTGCACTAGGTTGGTTCTTAGATCAGGCACCGTACTCGCGATGGATTGTAATACGTTAACCGTCTCTTCGAGGGCCACAATGCAGTCCCCATGATTCACTATGGTCATAAATAGTGGTGGCAATGGAAATATATTCCCTCGTCCGATGTCGAGCCTAGAATTTGATACCACTTGTTACACAGCGTCTTCCTGAGATTTCTTGGAAGGAAAACGTAAGGTTAAGCAACCGATGTCCGTGTGGATACTATCCGCCAATTAGGGCCCCCTTCGTATGCTAGACGAGACTGTCAATGTTGTACGAGAAAACCAATGTCAAGAGCAATTGAGAGAACAGAAAAGAGAATGAGAATTAAAGAAAATTTGATTGCATTACTGAAAGCTATTACAGAAAGGCAACACAGTGTCGAAGGGGAGAGACACCAATACAGAGAATTGTTTGCTTGCGTGAAAGTTTGACTACTTGATTCCCCCCTAATAATGCTTAAAAAAATAAATCAAAGTTACAGGACTTGACATAACTAAGCTAAAGAGACATAATGAAAATACAGGAAGTAAAACTATTCTATATTTACAATTAAAAAGGATTTAGATTCCTACAAGCTAGAAGCAGGTCTGTCAGCGGCAACCTTATCTTTAGCATCAGATTTTGCACACGCGGCACTGTTAGCATCTGCCTGTGGCTGGGCACTGGCGAGGGCTATCGATGGAGCGACATAGGCACAGACGCGCTTGTCACTTGGCGCGGCCAAGACTACAGGGCCGTCCATGGCGCTAAGCGTTGGGAGGCTTGCCAAGATGCCATGGGGCGTGTCCAAGAGGTCATGGGACATGAAAGCCGCCCATGACATACTATGTGATGTTTAGATAGAGAAAAGATGGTTTCCAACATTATATAAGAGCCTGTTTGGAAAGCCACGTGGGAATTGGAATTGGGTGTAATTACACACTTTGGCATGTTTGTTTGACCGAGTAATTACTTGGTTGGTGAGGAATTGTGTGTAATTGGGAGAGAGTAATTACACTCTCCAATTCTCAAAGGAGGGTAAAGAATTGGGTGTAGTTATTGTTGACATCCAATTTTTTCCTACCGTTTTCATCGAATTAATTTCCTTATGGTTCTAGTAATTAATAATTTAATACGCTACTTCTTTTTTAATATTATTACTACTATTATCAAAATTATAATTGTTAAGGCTTTTCTAATACTACTACTACAACAACAACAAAATTAATACTTCCTCCATTTCAAGTTCGATGAGGTAGTTTGACTCGGCACGGAGTCTAAGAAAAAAAAAAAGACTTTTAAAACTCATCTAATTTGAAATAGCGGGAGTATCAATTATCGCACTATTATTATCACAAAATTACCTCATTATTATTGTTAATGGTACACTGAGTCATTATTTAATATGTGATATTACTCTATATATTAACTTATTTAAGTTCTATGTGAATTAATTACCTATAACTATACATGTTTAAAATAATATTTGGGTTTAAAATATAAGGTAAAGGAAGCCCAAATAAGTGAAATTGAAGAAGGGAAAGGCCATGAAATATCGGCCATTTGAAGCCCCCAAAAACTTCTTTCACTATTTATCAAATAGCTAGTCCATTTAATATTAATCCAGACCAAGCTACTGGCCCAAATCCGCCCAACTAGTAGCCCAAAATCCTCCCTTTTACCCCAACCATAGGGCTATCTAGATCCCTCTTAAACTCAACCCCTAAACTAATGGGAAAATACCAGCTATGTCCATTTATAAGTAGCTTATTACAAAAATTGATTAATTCATAAAATATTATTAATATTAGCCATTTAGCTATTTGTAGACAAAAAAGGTCAAAGTTTGCTTTCTTTTGAGTAGGTGCTATTAGAATAGATTGGGTACATCTTAAGGAGCTTGAATCTAAGTTTTGGGATGATTTGATGGAGTTTTGAGGTGGTTTGAATTGAAAATTCAAAAGTAGAAGATGAACATGAAAAAAATGATAGGTGTATCATACTGTGTATCATATGTGTATGTATCATATATGTATTATATATGTATCATATTTGTATCACATGTATATCCATGTACACCTTCGTGTGAGATACATGCGTAATACATGTTTGATACATGTGTCGCAGAATAAGTTTTTGAACTCGATTTTAACTATGAATTTTGATACCAAATCAGTCCAAATCACCCCCAATCTTCCTCAAATTTTGTATATTGACTCATCTGTATGTTGTCTATGAATCTCAACCATACCTATTGAAAAAAGTATTTTTTTGCTTAGTTTTTGGAATCTTGTATATATATATTTTTTTTGTATTTTATCACTTTATTTGCTACCTCATCCATGAAATTTTGTTTCTATCTTGTATCTGATGTTGCTAATCACGCTTGAAAATATGGAAAGAGTTCCTTGTGCGTGATTCTTAGGGAAAAGGAACCTTATTTCTTTGGGTTTTAAATTTTTATATATACTTGGCTAGTTTTAGTAAGCTTATAACTAATGGCTAGAGGTTGGTAAGTTGGGACATTTCTGTAAGATTCCCTAAACTAAACACTACGTCCATCTCAAAAGTGGCGCTCCACATCCCTTTTCCCTTTGAGACAAAAATCCAACTCTTCATCAATGATGCCAGACCTTATTTCCTCCATTTTCGTGTGAAATTCTTCTCTTCTCTGCCAAAAGCTTGTGACACAAAGAGCCAAAGTTGCTCTTGAGAAAATTATGATTTTTGGTACCAAGGAAGTTGACATCAACGGTATTTGATTGTCTATTTTCAAACGGTTACTTTGACTTCCAAACGGCTAATTCAAAATCGTGCCTAATTTTAAGAAATCAGCGTTAATTTTAAGGAATCGCGCCTAAATCGTGCGACCATGCAAAACAATCGGCATTAGTTTTAAGGAATTTGATAAAACTAGACCTGAGCTCGGGGTGCAATCATGTCCCCAAGTGAAATTTCCTTTCTAGGAATTTCTTCGAACAATGCCACTTGCTCTAGTTCCTATGCGATGGATTTTGTTGCGTCCATCTCTTCCGGAACTTGGAAATATCTTGGCACATGATATTGTTCTGATGACTTTGCCCCTGGAATAACTTCTTCTAACTTTGGAGTAGGCGCCGGTTCCTGTAATTGCTATGTCGTGCGCTCCTTCCCTTTGCTACTGGAAACTGAGATTGCATTCATCTCCCTCACTGCTGGTTGGTCACCTCTTATCTGCTTGATTCCTTCGGGCGTTGGAAACTTCAGCAATTGGTGATACGTTGAAGGTACAACTTTCATCTCGTGTAGCCATGGCCTTCCTAAGATGATGTTGTATCCCATATCACCATCAACTACTTCGAAGAGAGTCGTTTTCATTACTCCTTCAACGTTCGTGAGCATCCCCGGGTCATCACGCTCGCAAGGTTAAATCCAGCAAGGAGTTTTGTTGCCGAAATAATGCTTTCGGTGAGTTTAACTTGTTCCAATACTCTCCATTATATGATATTAGCCAAACTTCCTGAATCTACTAGAATACACTTAATTTTAAAATCTAACACATTTAAAGAGATTACCAGTGTGTCGTTGTGTGGTAACAGCAATCCGTCTGCGTCTTCCTCCGTGAAAGTGATATCGTCCTCCCGGAGTCTTTTGCTGTGAGTTATCGATACTTTAGTCTTTTTTGCCGCCGAAAAGGTAACCCCGTTAATCTCGTCCCCCCCAAAGATCATGTTGATCGTCTGGCGCGGGGTTTCTTCTCCTGCTTTCGAAGATTCCGCGTTGTCTCTATTGCGATCATAATTGTTCTTAGCTCGATCACTCAAGAATTCTCGGAGATGACCATCTTCAATAGCGTTGCCATCTCCTCCCGAAGATGTCCGTAGTCCCCTGTCCGGTGATCGTTCGTCCCGTGGTATTCACACCATAAATTGAGATCCCTCTGGCTGGAATTGGACCTCATAGGTCCCGGAAATCATGCTTCTTTAATGTTCCTCATGGCCGACACCAATTCCACTATACTGACGTTGAAGTTATATTCTGATAACCTGGGGTAAGAAAGATCTTGAGACACGACGTTTGTTTATTTTGAAGTGATCTATTATTTCGACCACGATCAGTCCCTCCATCAACGGTGAACTTGTTTACTGCTCGAAAATTTCTGCCACGGCATTCGGTACACTTGTAAGGCAAAAACCAACCTCTCGAAGCCCGCCTATCTGCGTCATAGTCATCCTTTGATTTTTCTCTGTTCTTCTCCTATTCTTTGGCCGACGATGTAGAACCGACCTGGTCATCTTCGATCCTTATCTTTGACTCGTATCGGTTGTGAATATCCACCCAGGTTGTTGCTTGAAACTCAAGCAGGCTCTCCTTCAGCTTTATGGAAGCGTCTGAACTTCTCGGATTCAATCCTTTGGTGAATTCTTCAGCTGCCCATTCATCCGGGATGGCCGAGAGCAACATTCTTTCTTTTTGGAATCGGGTAACAAACTCTCGTAATAATTCAGATTCTCCTTGTGCGATTCTGAATATGTCGGCCTTCCGGGCTTGCACCTTTCTGGCCCTGGCATGAGCTTTAATGAAAGAATCCGCGAGCATCTCAAAGGAATCTATGAAATGCTCGGGCAGTAATGAATACCACGTTAGGGCTCCCCTTGTGAGAGTTTTGCCGAATTTCTTTAGCAACACAGATTCAATTTCGAGAGGAGCTAGATCATTTTCTTTCACCGCTGTTGTGTAGATGGTAATAGTTCCTGTAAGTCTGAAGTTCCATCATACTTTGGAACTTCAGGCATTTTGAAATGCTTCGGGATTGGTTTTGGTGCCGCACTTAGCTTGTATGGTAATTGAACATACTTTTTCGAGTTCGGGCCTTTCAATACTGGTGGTGCGCCCGGGATTTGATCCATGCGGGCGTTTACTTCCCTCATGAACCTTAAAAGCTCATCTTTGAATGAGTCGTTTTCGTTGTTAAGACCTGATCTGCTCCCCCCAGCCCCATCGGAGCCAACTTCACCCCTGGGAGTGTTGTTGTCAACTATCTGCGTTGTTGGTCTGCAGGAACAACGGGAGGAATTGGATCACGCCTATTTGCATTATTCGAAGCATCTGATAGCGCCTGCTTTAGTTCCGTCGTAACTTAATCTTGCCGCGTGAGATGGCCTAGAATGATTTTATGTTGCTCTTGTAGGACCTTCATAGTCTCTGCTACTTGCTTCTCATCAGCATCATCGGGAGTTGTCTCCTGAGATTCCGTAAATACGGTTTTCGAACACAGCAATGATGAGATCAAAAAGCAAGAAAGTGAAATTGTATAAAGCTTTGTATAGTATATGTTCTTGCCAGAAAATTTGTGTCATTTACAATAGTAATTGAGCTCACTATTTATAGCTATGCTTAGGGAAAAAGGTCCTAGGATCGTGCCTTCTTTTAATGCCAATTATGAGAGTCATTGATGAAGATGTAACAGTGAACATAAATGCCAAATTCTCTGTAACAGACCGTCGCTCTTAATGCTGCAGAATATTCCTTAGTAAATGCTACCGGGCGCAAATCATTCAATACACCTTTATGAACGTTACCCTTTCCGGTGATAAGCGGAGTGGCTGCGTTCGGTCCTTAGCCATTCCATCTTGAATTCCACGTGTCCTCCTTTTAGTCAGCCACGTATCGTATCATATTTTACCACTACAAAAATATTTATGTGAATGCAAATTATTTTATTAAATTATTTTTAAATATAAAAATGATATTTTTTGGGGATTGGTTAAAATGTATAGAGAATACATTTTTACCATTCCTTAAAAACGAAAAATAAAAAAGCAGGTGGGCCAATACGTAAGGTAGCGTTCGGAAACGCGGATTCCCAGAAATAAATTGGGGGCAAAAAGGAAAAAGAAAGACTTTGGGGATACCATTACGAGATCCCTTTTGCAGTAACAGATTAACAGTAGTTTCTAGAGAATCAGCAGAAGCGCAATGGAGAGACTTCGATGCCAGAGGATCGGTTGCAACGCCACCTTCACTGAGGATGATAACCCTGAAAACTCCTGCACTTATCACGAATCCGTTCGTCTCCCCCTTTATTTAATCTATCTGATTCAAATTTTGTTTTTTCAAATGTAATTCATGTATTCGTTTCAGTTTTAATCTCTTTAAACTTCATTATAATGGAAGTCTTTAGTATTGAATTGTTCTATAAAGGTTTTTAAAGTGAATTTATCATTAGCAAGTACATCAATCTGAATGGTGTAGTCTCGTACTATTCGGTAGTTTAGAAGGTTTTTTTTTTTTAGAAATATAATGAGTTTTCAACTATACTATCCTTTTTAGTGTAGTTAACTAACTTTATGAGGGGATAAACAACAAATCATGCAATAATGTAGATCTTCCAGTTTTCCCCATATAAAAGAAAACCTATTTATAGCATCAATATCCAATTAGGGAAGTGACAAAACTAGTTAAACTTACTGAATGCATGGTAAAATATACCTAGGTCTACCTTTTAGAGATCAAAATTGGAATTTCCCCCCCTTATACTAGGGGGACTGAGCATTTTTACACTCGTATAAACCGGGAAAGAAACATTTGCAGCATCTTAGTGTAGAATTTGTTGTAAGAAGTAGTGTAGAATTTGTTGTAAGAAATTTGCTGAATTTTTATTCTTGAAGCAGATTTAACTGATGATAAAGAAAGGTCACTAGGTAAAATTGAGGAGTGCATGTAGCTGCACAGTTGCATGTACATGTATAATCCTATTGCACATGCATAGCTATAGAATGTAAAGTCAATTAATATCCAAACAAACCTTGTAAGCCTAAGAAAACTGTGTTTATATTATCAAGAATCAGCAGAATGTCATTTTGCTTACAGATAAAAAAGATTGTCAACAGAATGTCTGGTGAAATTACTGCGAATACATGCAAGAATATGATTATCATTTGCAATGTAGAGACTATAGCAGGAACCTACCACGAGACGGTCTAAATGATATCTCAAGTATTGTTTTAATTTTGCATTTCCGTGGAGTTGAACACTATCGCTTGTGAATTATGCATTACCTTCTAAACATCTGTTGATAATTTTGCTCTTCTTTTGCACGGACCGCATTGGACGTGAATGTACTTGTTGGGTCCTTTGGCATCAGGGTGTAAGTGAAATCAATTTTCTGATTTCTTATTTTGCTTTGCATATACAGTAGCTTCTAAAACAGCTAGCTAATTATCTAAATTCATATTTGCAGCCTTTATTTCATGATGGAATGAAGAAGTGGAGTTGTTGCAAGAAAAGCAGTCATGATTTCAGTTTATTTCTCGAAATTCCTGGGTGAGTACCTTATGCTTTTCCTTATTTTACTTCAGACTTTCGTGCCAAATAGTGTTAACCTTTTTGTTTGCTACAATCTGTTGAAACTGGTAATTTATACAGCTTTGACCCAGGCATTGGTTTAATTAGTTTAATGCAGAATCTCATTGCCTTTTATTTTTCATCCACGTGTCTCATTATCTTCCTTTGGATAGTTTACTTACTGGACTTAATTGTTCTTTATGATAGCCCTGGAAACATTTCAGACACTTCTACTCTAAGATTAGTCATTGATTTTCAAACTTAATCTTGAGTCTCTTTGTTGTTTTTCGCGAAGGAGAAGGGAGGGGGGGG